>CAXKVX010003059.1:0-19994 GCA_964058865.1 Eleocharis quinqueflora
GAAGGACTGCAGAATGTGTCCAGTATTGTATTTTATTTAACAAGGCCGCCATGGCACCTTTTCAATAGATATCTTTTACAGAATTTCATGGAACACATTGCAAATGCCTTTCTATGAGCACTTGATGAGAAGCTCATAGCAACTTTTCAAAATCTTTTGGTCTTATTTTTCCAGATTGGGTCTGGTACATATAGCAATGTGTACAAAGCAATTGACCTACATAAGAAGAGTGTAGTAGCATTAAAGAAGGTCAGAGTCGATGGGGTGGCAGCTGTGGGACCCGGTGAACCACAAAAGAAGGTCACCTCAGAGGCAGCAAAGTTCATGGTGCGGGAGATCGCATTGCTCAGACGCCTTGGATACCACCCCAACTTAGTAGAACTAGATGGTTTGGTCACCTCTAGAGTTGCCACATCACCATCTCTTTATTTAGTTTTTGAATATATGGATCATGATCTGGCAGGATTGGCTGGTGCACCTGGTGTGAAATTCACTCTACCTCAGGTATACTATACCTAAACTAATAGTAGATCTCTAATTAGGTTTGTTTGACCTCTTAAGGTGCAGTTAAGGTCTACTTTAAGTGCTGAACAGTTAAGCCCAATCTACTGCATTCTTGCCTCAATTAGCTCTCAGCTGTGCAACTAAATTACAATTGGCCCTCAATTGTTCCATAAAATTAAAGAAAAAAGTTTCAATCTGATTTTGCTTTATTTAGGGCATACTTTATTTTATTTTCAAGCTTCAATTAGCATTGCACTGTTTAATTTTTTTTTAAAGAGTGAGAAAATCCATCAGTTTCATTGAAGCTTAATAACAAGCTACATAGTTCTGCAAGATCCAAAACACTAGATCATAACAGTCAAAGAGAAGTAAACAACTAAAGCATCCATAACACAAAACACCTGTACTTTAACTACATCAAGACAACTATATCAAAATCAGACTAAAAACATATAACAACAGAGCTCCAAAATTTGTAACAGAATCAGCTAGACCACTTTAAACTTTATTCTCTTGTCCACATAAGTGAGTTGGCATATCCACTTCTTCCTGAGCTGCTGAATCCACCTCTCCCTGTACTATTACCTCCTGCTCTTCCTGAAATTTTACCTACAAAGAATGGAGGTCTGCCACGTCATGTGGCAATATTAGGGATAATTTAAGCATATTACCCTCTTTGAAGAATTGACACCAAAATTTAGCTAAGACTAATTATCCTAATGCCTAAAATTTTGATATTAGGACTTACACTATTATTAAATACAATATTATTTCTACATAGCCATACTTCCCAAAGATCACCCCTCTAATAAGTTCCACTAATCTCCTATCTTTTAAAGGAATCTTAGCATCAATCAACCATAGATCTTCAATTGAATTACCTTAAAAACTAAAATATTTATTAAATATTGCAATCCATTCCCAGATAGAACTAATAAAACAACATGAAACAAATAAATGATCCACAGTTTCAACTAAACCACAAAAAATACAAGCAGTGTCTACATGTATTTCTCTTTTGACTAGATTGGCTTTAGTTAATATCTTTTTTCTTCTAACTAGCCATAAAAAAAGTTTAATTTTCAGGGGAACTTTTGTTAACCAAATAGAATCAAAGTCATAACAGTGAACCCCTCTAAAGTTCAACCAGTGGTAGAAAGAATTAACATTGCACTGTATAATTAGGTGTTACTTTACCTGATCTTACCCCAGTCAAGCTTCTATTGTTGAGTTCAGCTTACCTTTAGTTCCGTTTTCCACAAATAGCTCAGTTGTTAATTTAAGTCCTCAATTACCCTGTTTTTTCTCATTTTATGTTACCTGTGAAACCTCTCTCAGTAATCATTCTATAGCATTCCCTTATTACGTAATTAAACCCCAACTAGACCTAGAATAACTATCACCTTTGCTAAGACTCAGCCTAGTTTGGGTTTGAATGGTCTCAGTTATGCAACCAAGAGTCAGTTTAGCTGGATGTTATTTAATTACATGTCAATTGTGCATTGTATTACAAATATCAAGCTTATTTGCTCAATCATAGTACCACTATGAATTTGGAATTTTGGACCTTCTTTTACCTGCTTTTCGTCAGTTATATTCAATTGTCCATTAAAGAATAAATATGATGCAATTTAACCTTACTTACCTTAAGTTGTGCAATGAAGTGTTCAACAGGCAATGGGTATAAGAAAAAAAATCATGAAATGGTCAAGTCAAATAAGCATGACAGAATTTGGAAGAATAGTATGGCTGCTGAACTCTTAAAATTTCTGTGCCGATTGTGAATTATAAATCTAGAAGCATAGAGCACATAAGAATCCTTTGAAAAAGACTTTGTTGTCCCTTTTCTCTGACTGGTCAATGTGGAAACAGTGGAATAGTCTGAAATACTTTTTAGTCAACAACTTCTTTACCTTTTCTGTTAGGTCTAACATCACATTCCTGTTGATAGGAACTTTCTCTTGCTATTGTTTTTTATTTTGTTTTTCATATGTATTTTACTAAAGTACAAAAAAAGTGACTTTCTAGTCTGTTGTTGACTTGTCTTATTAGGATTCAGAATCAATACTACTATCACATTCGTCCTTTATTAGAGTTTCTGGCTGGAAACTGGCGATAAAGAATATATTAAAATCTTTTTAACATTCAACTGGCTGAATCTGGTAGCAAATTATCTAATTACCAAACAGAATTAGTTTTATTCTGGAATGTCTGCTGTGACCATTTCTGATGCTGTAACATAATAGTATCAGTTTGACCAAAGCTTATCCCTTAATTTTTTTTTGTGAAACCGAATTATTTTTTATTTGATACCGACAACTGCAGCATAATCAAAACTAGATCCACAATTAAGGCTTAATCATGACCGAGTCAGGTTAACATCAATCCAAATTGACAAAGATTGAAACCTCAGATGAAATTAAATTGTGATCACTGCATGCAACTATCTGGTGCCTGGTGCTTATTTAAAATTAAAATTGCATTGAATATTCTAATATCTTCACAAATATTCAGATAAAGTGCTACATGAAACAGCTATTGTTAGGGCTTGAGCACTGCCATAAAAATGGCGTTCTACATCGGGACATTAAAACCTCAAACCTTCTCCTGAGTAAAGATGGGGTTCTAAAAATTGCTGATTTTGGGTTGGCAACATCCTTCGACCCAGGCCGAATCAAGCCCATGACCAGCCAGGTGATAACCCTCTGGTACCGCCCCCCTGAGCTGTTACTAGGTGCAACCTTTTATGGAGTCGGTGTCGATTTGTGGAGTGTTGGGTGTGTACTTGGTGAGCTTCTTATGGGCCGACCAATTTTTCCCGCAAGAACTGAGGTCAGTGGATGGTTCTATTTGGGTACTACTACACTGAAGTTTTCTACTGTTGTTATTCTTTTTCCTATGGTAATTCTAGTAATGTTGCTGGTGTACTGAGGATACCTAGTTGCTCTCACGCATGAAAATTTCATGAATCCAGACTCACTCCAAAGTTGATCATTCTTTAGTTGGTCTTTGGAATAGCCTAGAAGGCTAGAGAATTTTGTTCCTGATGAGATCTCAATATGTTGATCACATTAAGTGGCTTGGATCTGCTGCTGACATCTCAAAAATCAAGTTTTGAAGCTGTAGCACAAGAAGGATTAATGCTTTTCAAAGCACCATGGAAACACTTGAACCAGATGCTTTTTTTCCCTTGTTTTTGTTCCGTTGAAACTGATTTTTGTTCTTTTAATTTTACCTTATTTTCTCTCTTTTTGTTCACTGGGAGTTGTTTGAGCAGGAGAGTTTTCAACTTTTTTGTACTCTCGCATGGCGTATGCACTTGATTTTTGCAATAACATGCATGCAAATCCTATTTCTCAGGGTATATATGTAAAAAAGCTATATTTTGCTTAATTCTTACAATATAGGTCGAGCAACTGCACAAGATATTCAAGGTATGTGGAACACCGACTGAAGCATTCTGGAAAAAGCTAAAGCTGCCAATTATTCACTCCACTTTCAGACACTATGAACGTTGCTTGGCTGAAACATTCAAGGATCTACATCCTTCTGCTCTCTCCCTTTTAGAAACCCTTCTTTCAATTGATCCTGACACTAGGGGCACAGCTTCTGATGCCTTGAACAGTGATGTGAGTTAGTACCTGCTTTCCATATGTTTACCCATTTTAGTATTGACACCACTATTATTGGTTCTGGTTGATTATATTTGGTTCATCATAGAACCTGTCATGACGAGTAGGATCCATGCACTGGTAAAGTCTCAATTTGTTGGTGTTGACAAAGAACCTTTTTCTAGATGTGTCTGCCCATCAGCTGTTCTGAAGAATGACAACTTGTTACTGCTGTACTAAAAGCGATTTCTTGGAAGTCAATGCTGCTGTTGGAACATGAACTATTAAGTTGAATTTCTTTCTAACTAGTTTTTGGACATACTATATTGTTGTAGTTTTTCAACACGGAGCCTTATGCATGTGAACCCTCCAGTCTGCCACAGTATCCACCGAGCAAAGAGATGGACATAAGACTGAGGAACCAAGAAAAGAGGAGGTGAATACTAATACTTGTGCCATACCAGCTCTATCTCATCCTTTTTGACTTATCCTTGCCCTTTCTTTGCATCTTATGTTATTACTACATATTTTTTTAAATTAACTATCAAACACCACGATCAACTTTAACTTCGATCCATTAGAAGTCAGATTTTTATTATTAAGTAACTAAGTTGCAATATGGTTAGAAATTTGAATTGGACTTAGTTTTATGTCACTTTGAAGCTGTCATGTGATCTAAAATCCCTTAATTTGACAGAAAAGCAAGGGCCAATGACTCAGGTGGATATGATACTGTCAAGCAGGTAAGATTGCGCAACTACAACCAAGTCAAAGCCATTCTTACTCCTCAAATACAAACAAAAATCAGTGTAAGTTTCTATGTCTTTACAGAACCACCTCATCTCAGTAGCATACAATTTGGTCAGATTTTATATTGTTTGGACAGTTGTTGTTTCATTTAGTTCTTGCACCTTACCTACCTGACCTCTCTTTTTTTCTCTATGTGCTACTGTCACTCATATTGAGCAAGACTTGTCTCTGTACCATTTCTATGTTACTATCCAACTATACTCGGGTAGTACTGGTAACATATCACACCATTATGTACTATAAACAAGAAGAATTGCAATCCTTGCTCTGTACACTTGTGAGTGCATTTGTGTTAATGACATGGATTATTAAAGTTCCTGCTTCTGCTAGATTGGTGTCGAGTTGTTGACTAACCCGAGTCTATTAAGCCTTCAGAAATTGCATTGAATGTTTTCTTTAACCAGGTACCAAGATTAGTAACAAGTGCGAGTGCAAGGACGAAACAAGAGAAATTCCCACCACCTCACCTTGATGCATCAATCGGGCACAACCTTGACACCACAAGTGATGTGTCTGAGTTCTTTTGTTCGACAGTCATTGAACTGAGAAAAGACAGGTCGAGGAAAAAAACTTTGAGCTCCATAGAGCAACCTGTAAGGAATCCTTCCAGAAGGAAAGGAGGTGGTGCCAAAGTCAGGCCTAATGTCAAAATGGCACCTCCTATTTTGATTGGCGGATTCCGCCCGTACCAGTTAGGGAAGTCCAAGAGTCATGGTAAATCAAAAGTTAAAGATTCAGGTCAGGTAAATTAGGTGTTACTAGGGTTTTATTTTTTATTTTTTTGCTTTGTTTTCCTAATGCAGTTTGCCTTTTATTTGGAACATATATGGAGGAAAGATACGTGTATATCACCCAAATAGTTTAGGCAGTTCACTTACATCCGATAACATATAAAAATAATAATAACATACAAATAATTATAGGATATCAATCTATGTATTTCTCTGTCTTATGTTAGACCATAAGAACACTGGTAGATGCTGCGTATGTTGTTTCCCTTCTCCACATTTTGAGGGGGCAATTTCTGTTTTTACATCAGCTAAGTTGATATTAAAAAATTTTATGCAATCAAATAGAAGGCAATAAGACAACCAGCTTTTAGTGTAAGGGTTAAGCTGGTGCTGTCCTTTGTGTGGGACTTTGCTGGATACAAATTCTATTGGGAGATTCCTTGTGGATCCTTGAAGTTGTGAATAGCCGAAAAAAATACTGGTTTATCAAAATAATTTGTTGCGCATGAAGCAACCAAAACTGATGCAATTGATTTGCTGGTTCTATCCCATGTCATCTTTTTTTTTCTTGACTAACAAATCGATCAATCAAGAGAGGACAATGCCGGCATCATCCTTGTTGATCAGGTGGTATTTATAGCATTAACTATAAAATAGAGACGTTGGAATATTCTAAAGAAAAATATTCCACCTATCTCAAGTTTGAACTTGATCTCCACTGGATGCGTTCAGTTGAATTTTGACGAAAATTTGTTTTATTTATGATGCATGTTGTTTTCGTTATTATGCATGTTGTTTTTGTTATGATTTATATGTTAAGTTCATTATGTTTTTTTTTCTATTTATGATTTATTATGTTTTCATTATTATGTATGATGTTTTTGTGTATATGCATGTTTTCATTATTATAACAAAAACAACATACAAACTGAATTCAACTGAATTTATTCTGTTGAAATCGATAGAGAAATCAATGAAGAGATCGATATATCAACTCTCTATTTCAAAACATTTTTTTCAGCGCAGTAATACGCTCAGTTTTAAAATACACCTTTGAAATTTAGAAAACAAAAAAAAATTGTAGATTGCTTTTAACCTCCTATAAGATTCTGATTCACTCAAATGGGAGTTGTATTGATAAAATTATGACTAAAATATTAACATGTGTCGCAAAAAGATATTTTTTTCGATTCTTTCAGTACAACGATTGCCTATAGATAAGGGGTGGATTTAGAGGGGCCCATCGGAAGCGTAACCTCTACATCTATTTTTTATGAATGCTTTTTGCATCTGTTAATATGAATTATTCGATTAGATCTAAACTGTTTTTTTTTAGGGAAATTAGATCTAAACTGTTGATCGTCAATTATATGATTAGCTTTTGTATTATGTAAAATCAGATTCATTCAAATTTAATCCCATGATTCAGATTAACGAATGCAGCAAACACTCATAAAAAACGAGTGCAAAAGATATTGTTTCGGGTCCCATCACCCCCAATATTTTCAATAAATCTAATTGATAAGTATTTTGTATCTCTCATTCTTATTCAGGAGCTTGGATGACAAAACACTCAAGGGTTCTGATTTAATAGTTTTTTGAGCGGACAGTGTAACAGTCATTCGATCAAATTCCATCTGCAGCGCCTCTCAAGCAAATTTTGAATTTCAACACAACCGTTCTCAGGAATTCGCCACAAAAGATCTCGTAGAACTTGTGATTAAAAGTAAAAATTCACTGAAAATAATGTTGAGATATAATCCAACGGTCCAAATATTAGAGGCGTAGAGAACGCCCCTAAAAAGAGGCGCAGGGGATACGAGTCCTTCTCAAAAAGAAATCCTCTACACCTCATTTTAGGGGTAGTCTCTGCTCCTCTAAAATCTGGACTATCTAATTAGATTTCAATGGATCTGATTTTATAATACAAAAGTCCATCTCGAATCATATGATTGGCGATGAGGCGTTGAGATCTGATCCAACGATCCAGATTTTAGAGGCACAGAGGACGCCCCTAAAAAGAGGCGTCGAAGACATGAGTCCTCCTTCTCAGAAAGAAATCCTTTGCGCCTCTAAAATCTGGACTGTCCGATTAGATTTCAACAGATCTAATTTATAATACAAAAGCCCCCCTAAATAATATAATTGGCAGTCAAGTGTTGAGATCTAATCCAACGGTCCAGATTTTAGAGGCACAAATGATTCCCCTATAAAGAAGCGCAGAGGAAACAGGTCCTTCTTGGAAAGAAATCTCCTGTGCCTCTTTTTAGGGGCGCCCTCTACACCTGTAAAATTTGGAATGTCCGATTAGATTTGAACAGATCTGATTTTATAATACAAAGTCTTTCAAATCATATAATTGACGATCAAGCGTTGAGATCTAATCTAATGATCCAGATTTAGAGGCGTAGAGGATGCCTCTAAAAAGAGGCGCATAGACACGAGTCCTCTCCTTCTCGAGTCATCATCTTCGACTCCGAGTCATTCTGACTTTTCGGCTCTTTATTTCCGTCCCTCCTCTTTCGAGAAAAAGTGAAAACCTTTCTATCTCCTTCTTTTTATGGAAGATATGGATGAAGGATCCAACAATCGTTTTTATTGTGCCCTTCTTTATCACTATTGCAGCATGTACACTTGACAATTCCCCCTTTCTCTTTTCTGGGAGTAGAGTTTTAGGTCGTGGTGATGAAGGCATGACCTTTCTCCTTTGGATTCAGATCGGAGGTGCTCATAGCAACACCATGTGAATCTTCTTGCTGGATTCGAGCAACCACCTCGATACAAGTCAGTGGCTTCCCATAGCTGAGGATTTGAGTATGAATTGCTTCATATTTTGGGTCTAAGGCATTTAAAAGGGTATACAGACTAATTTGTAATGATAATAAATATTACATCTTGAAATTTAGTCCATAACTATAAATTTCAATAAAAAGAAAATGGATGTAATACGTTTTTATAAAAAGTAGTTGGATGCTCCTTTTCTTAATTAACAAAACGTTTCATGCAAACAAGTTAGAGTAGGATAGAAATAAAGTTCAAATGAAAATTCATTTTCATAAAATTGATGGAATTTTTACGTTGGTTCTAAACCTATCACAACACTTCTTCTTCCGGCTTGAGACCGGTTATGTAAAACATAGGCGGAGTTGTTTTCTTAATTTGGCCAATGACAATAATTTATGAAACTAATAGATTCTCAATCACTTTATTTATTTCTTAACGCTTACACTAGCTCAGAGGCCACCAAAGAATTGTTAGAAATATTGTGGCTTAAAGCGCAAGACTAATGTCAAATAATAAGGTGGAAGTGTTTTCAATCAATAATTTCAATTTAAAGTTTTTAGACCTTAATCATCTAGCCAAGAGTTAAAGCAAGCAAGTTCTAGAAGTAATAGAGCAATTCACAAATCAACAAAGAGCAAAGTAATAAAGAAAGAGAGAGAGAAAGAGAGAGAGAGAGAGTAAAGAGACAAAGAGCAAGAGCAATCAAGAGAACTAAAAGAACACGTGACGTAACGTGATTCGGTATATCAATCAACTAGGCCTACGTCCACGGGTCTTCCGAAACTAAATCTTCCTTCCGAATCCGATTTCACTATCAAAAAAGTGTTCTTTACAATTTTGGAATCGATCTTTGATTTCTTCTAAACAAGCAAATCAATCTTTGATTTCACTACTCTACATGGTTAACGGTCCGAGTGACAAAATAATCTAGGATAAGGATGCACTACTTGACAACACAAATGTAGTGCACCAAATGCTAGAAACTAGCTAAAGAAAAGTTCTCGGATTGACAATTAGATTATGGGTGCTATTCTAATGCTCTCAAATTTAGGTAGCTGAAGGAGAAGGCTCTTTGACTCTTTGTTGTGCTCAATTTGATGCTTGAAAGTTTGTGTGAGGGGGGTGTTTGATACACTACTGGTTCATCTCTGCATCATATATATAGGCTGGACACTTCTTGAAGTCTTGATCCCTTCCAAAATGACTGTAGGGTTATAGAAAGGTTGTAACGCCTTGGTTGACCCATTATAACGGATTGAAGTTCTTCCATCTTTGCCCTTATGTGCTTCTGTAATTGTCTTGTGAGCAATCTGAGCAGGAACCCGTTATAACGGGTTGGAAGGCGTTGTAACGCCTTGGTGAAGCGTTACCGCAACGCTGTCTTCTGTGAAAAGCCTACTCTGCACTGCCTCTCTCCTTCTGACCCGTACGGGTTGCTGACCCGTTGTGACGAGTTGGAAAGCGTTATAGTAACGCTTACTCTGTGGAGCACTGTGAAGTCATTACTTAATGTCTTGAGCATGTCTTAACTTGTGTTAAGCATATTTGAGCATTGCTGAGCATGTGCAACACTATGTTGTACATGTGTTAGTTGCAACTTTATCAAAACTTTGTGCAAAATTAGTACTAATTTGTTTTTCAAATTGTCAAAAAAGAGATGAGTTTAATCCAACAAAAATAACTTGCAAACAACTTCGGCTGTCTTTTTTTGCATCAAATACTGAAACTGAGATGTCAACTTGTTATTACTGGTAATTAATTTGGTCTATATCTCTTCCATTCATCCCTTATTCTTGCTCTGCTCTCTTGCTTCTGTCACAATCAAAAATTTTAATGGTTTCATCCTAATGAAAACTAAAAAATGCCACTCAAATCTTCAAGGCCATATTGGTCGTTGGTAAAAAGGTTTGTTGGTAGTATATAGACACGACCAATGGTGATTCGTTGTAGCAATTAGCAAGTATGAAGGCTGCGCTATAGGTTTGTTTTATTTACTTCTATATAATTGTAATGAAACAGAAATACATTCAAGTGACATAATAGAGCTTCAAAACTATTTAATTTCAATCATTTCATTGGATCAATAATTTGAATTTTGAAAATGAAAAAAATAATTATAATAACTTTGTGATTATTTAGAGTTGTAGTCTAATTTGTTCGGGGAACTTACGTTGTGTCTAATTTGTTGCTAGGAAATAGATGTCCTAGGGATTAGTTAATTGTAAGTGGAATCTAAGTAAATTTCAGTTTCAAATTCTAGTAAGCCCTATAATATTTCGTTTTGGTAATTATCGATAATTAACTTCAAAACGAATTTTTTTTTTTATAATGATATTAAAAACGGACCACTTCTGTAGCGTAATTTTACTTAGATTAAACTTGTTTCATTACTTCCATATAATTATGGAAAGATCGCTGTTGTATTTTAACAATATTTATCCATTCTCAAATTAGCTTGCATCTAGAAATTAAAGTATCCAGTTGCACCTGATAATTCCAACACGGAGAAGTTCCAACTGTCTCTTGCATGCATGCACACAGGTTCTCAAAATTAGTTTGAAAATGAGTTCTCCTCATCTAGAAATTTCACTAAAAATAGCAAAACAGATAAACTACATTCACCTCTTCACTAAACATTGTTGCTAACCTTCTTCAAAACCCCTGTATGCTTCTCTACCTCTTCTCCATCCAAACAAAGGGTATGGGATAATCAAATTAAACAACACAAACCAACAAAAATATTGAGAGCAATTAAGTGATAGCTTTGAACTTTGAGGTAGAGATCGATGGGTTGTACGGCATCCAAACATATAGAGGGTGATAGGTCGATGCTGTCAGGATTGAGACCGATTCGCATGAAGGGCCGACGCCGACGGTTGAGAAGGTATTCAAACATTCATGTACAATTTTGATGTCCTTTCATTTATACCCTTTTTTTCTTATAACAAAAGAACCATAGGAACTTTGTTTTTCCTCTCTTTTGAAAAGAACTAGCCTAGGGTATCTATCTCTTTAATAGAACAAGTTTTATGCAGCACAGAATAACCCGAAAAACATCAAAGGCCTCATAATTCAAACCCTACATTGTCTAATTCAAATTTGAAAAGAAAGAATTCTATTTATTACTGCTACCGATTTAACCAAGTGGATTGAACAAGAAACATATACCATCTGCCTCAATACAATATACATGTGCTTTGATAGTGAATGTACCATCTGCTTCAATAGAACTATCTATTCAGTTGTACCAGAATTGATGCCAAGAAAATTTCTCTTCTTCTAAATTTACCAGGAAAAATACACAAACTAATTTTGAAAAGCCAAAAAGATGCAAAAAAATAAAAAGTAGCTTACAAAATTTTTGCAACAGAAGAATGTTTTGCCTCCAACAGACCCTACAAAATTTTATATTTACTTAAATTAGCTGTCCTACTATGTAAAGTTGTAAACAACTAATAGTATGCATATTGTCTAATTATTAATAGAGTTCCTAACTATTTCCCAAGAAAAAATGAGCAAGTTTCATTTAGTATAGGACATTCCTGGACGATGCAAATCATTCCCTAATTAAAATTCAATACTTCATCGATTTGATAATAAGTTATCGCGTGGCATAGAAAACTTATGTTAGTTTACTTTACACTATAGCTATGCGAAATATTAAATCATTGATTTTATTTTCACTCTAATTGCAATGGTAACAGTATTTTTATATGTTTACTAGGTTTAGCACCTTTACCACCACAACTGAGCTTTTGCAATGTGAAGAATCTGAAACCACTGGTGACACCAGTAACTCTGGTAAGTTCAAGGTCTCTGCCGTCGCACCTGAGCCAATTGCAGAGGATGAAACTAAAGACAGTGATCAAGAAGAGTTAACAAAGAGCAAAGAGTTGGAGATGAAAAAGGAACCAAAATGGAAGAAAGAAAATCTGAAGGCCAATATAGACGAGTCAAAGGAGAACAAAGAGGCATCAAAGGAGACATTAGAAGAGAGAAAACAGAGAACAGAGGAACCTAAGGAGGAAATAGAAGGGAAAAGACCAAGTAAAACAGAGGTGTTGGCCAATGATAGACAGGAGCCAAATAAGGAACCAAAACAAATAATCCAATGTAGAAAGGAACTGATGGAGAATGCGGAGGAGAAAACTCACAAGAGAGGGGAGGAACTGAGGGTGAAAGAAGAAAAGAAAAGAAAGCAAATGCCGACAGAGAACCAGACGGACAATGCAGAGGAGAACAATCAGAAGCGAATGGAGGAACTGAAGGTGGAAGAAGAAGAGGAAAACAAACAAATGCCGGAGAATGCGGAGGAGAAAAATCAGAAGAGAAGAGAGGAATTGAAGGTGAAAGAAGAAGAGAAAAGAAAACAAATGCCCACAGAGAAGCCGACCGAGAATGCGGAGGAGAAAAATCAGAGTAGAATGGAGGAAGTCAATGTGAAAATAGAAGAGGAAAGCAAAAAAATGCCGTCAGCGGAGCTGATGAAGAATGCAGAGGAGAAAAACCAGAAGAGAACGGAGGAACTGAAGGTGAAAGAAGAAGAGGAAAGCAAACAAATGCAGATAGCACAGCTGATGGAGAATGCAAAGGAGAAAAAGCAGAAGAGAACGGAGGAACTTAAGGTGAAAGATGAAGATGAAAACAAACAAATGCTGACAGTGGAGCTGATAGAGAATGCTGAGGAAAAAAATCAGAAGAGAACAGCGGTATTGAAGGTGAAAGAAGAAGAGGAAAGCAAACAAATGCCGACAGCGAAGCTGATGGAGAATGCAGAGGAGAAAAATCAGAACAGAACGGAGGAACTGAATGTGAAAGAAGACAAACAAAAACCAACAGCTAAGCCAAAGGAGAGTAGTGGGGAAGCCAAAATGAAGAATGAAGAGCCATTGGGAAAAAATGAAGAAGAAGGTGGTCTCAACTTGATAATTAAACGAAATGGCGAAGCCGATGAGTTTCAGGGTTCGCCGAGTTTTAGATATTACTGTCAAGACATTCAATCGTTCGACTCTGATGACTCTATCATTCTATCTGGATTCCGGCGATCAAGTTAGTAACACTGCTCAAATTGAATTATTTTCTTTTAATTCGAATGATGAGGTGCTTTTATTTCAAATAGTTGCTTTCCATTTTTCTAGTCTCAAGCAATAACTTCTGTCAAGGATGACATAGATTCTCAGTAATTGTCATCAATTTTTATATTAAATTTTGATTTAAAATGTGATTTCACTTGCAACAGCTGATAGACTTGAAGACATAAAACAAAACAATGAGCCAATTGAAGAAGTTAGCGAGTCACAAGCCTCGAGCAAGGTAAAAAAACAAATCCCAAATAACTTACTGTTTTAATAGAAACTATTTTCTCCGGAATAAAACGGAAGGTGATGCATATCTGATTTGGTTGACGAAGTGTCTAAAGAAAATATTTCGCGAAGTAATTCATTTTTTCCAATATTTCTAATTAGGGTTCTCAGTATAACTGGCCAAAGAAACGTAGAGGAAGGAGGCTCTTGAAATTGAAGGCACCAAATGCAGTTCGTAGTCTGTTTACATGCTACAGTGCTGGTAACAGCTGCGGTAACTCTTCTACTGGTTCAAGCCGGTACAGAAGTTCTCTTTTAGTTGGGAAACAACACTAATTAATGGAAAAAACTTGAATACATTAGAGATAGATACATTAGATATTTCGAGTCATTTTGAATATTCAATCGGTACGAATTTTGATATATTTAATGGTCCGAAGTGACAAGAAATATCTAGTGTACTTTTTTTGTGTACTCAAGTTTTTCCCTTAATTAATTTACGCAACTCTGGTTGGAGTTTATTCATTTGTATATAAGTTCATATGTAATCTCTACAGAGTGTATATAAGATATTTTAAGAAAAACTGTTGATATTTACTGGATTTTGTCGTGACCACATTATGATTTTCTTTGTAAATATTCAAATTAAAACCATTTGAGGAAAAAAATTACTTAGAAAGAAAAACAATGATTTTTCATTTGTACAATTTTAGCATGTAGCATGGCTATAGTGCTTTATAATGCACCAAGCAAGTCTTACTTCGTCTCCGTATCTCAGTTTTCAACTCCAAACGACTAGTTCAAATCATAGAACTTGATCTTCATATTAAAATCTCACTGGAGATCGAATTTTACATTATTATAATTTTTTTCTAATTTTTTAAAGAGGTGAACAATCTTTCATATCCAATGGACAAAAAATCATTCGATTAAACGTTATTTACCATCTTTAAAAAATAGTAAATAAATTCTAGAAGATGTTAAAATTCAGTCTCCAAGAAGATTTGAAAATAAAAGTCAAGTTCTATTGTTTGAATCGATCGTTTCGACTTTAAAATTGGAGATACGAATGCGAAGTACTGCTTGGTTGGTGCTTTGTAAAGCACCATAGTCATGCTCAAGCAAGCAAGCAAGCTATACTCTGCTTCCGTATCTCAATTTAAAGTTGAAACGACCAATCCAAATCATAAAACTTGATCTTCATATTAAAATCTCATTAGAGACTGAATTTTACATTTTTTAGAATTATTTTCTATTTTATAAAGAGGTGAAAAATCTTTCATAACCAATGGTTCCGAAATCATTAGATTAACCGTTATTTCACCCTCTTTAAAGATAGTAAATAAATTCTAAAAAATATAAAATTCAGTCTTCAGGAAGATTTTAACATGAAGATCAAGTTCTACTATTTTGATCGACCGTTTTGACTTCAAAAATTGGAGATAGGAAGATGAAGTACCGCTTGTTTGGTGCTTCACAAAGAACCAAGCAAGCCGTACTTTGCCACCATATATCAATTTTTAAGTCCAAATCATAGAACTTGATCTTCATATAAAAATCTCATTTGAGACCGAATTTTATATTTTTTAGAATTATTTTTTTCTAATTTCTTAAAGAGGTGAAAAATATTTCATATCCAATGATCCAAAATTCAACACCTCTTGTATAATACTTTGTCTCTCTACCATAACTTGAATACTCTGTTTTTTATTCATCAAAGCAACACAATTTCTTTCAGCTTCATTGTGATGTGAATTTGAAGCACCAATATGGTCCTTGAAGGGTTTGTGCCCCTTTTTCCAATTTCTAAAACCCTCTCCTATGAAATTGGTCCCTCCACCAGATCCAAGGTTTCCTAATCTAAATGTTGGAATTGGGGTTCTAAGGTCAAGTACTAGTGCAGAAGTATTTTTAACAATAACAATTCAAATTTCGGTCCTTAATCACCTAGTTAAAATCACAAGCAAGTACTAATAATGATTGAACAAATCAAACAATAAAGTGTAAATATAATAAAGAGAGTGTAAAGAGCAAAAGAACAAAAGAAAATGCAATATAACTGTTAAAATAGGGTCCTAAGGTCAAGTGTTAGTGCAGAAGCATTTTTAACAATAACAATTCAAACTTTTGAACCTTAATCACCTAGCTAACAACCAAGCAAGTACTAAGAACAATTGAGCAAATCAAGATAATAAAATGCTAGTAGAGAGAGAGAGAGAGAGAGTAAAGAACAAAGAGCAAGAGAACACAAGAACACACGATATAACGTGGTTCGGGCTACAAACAAACTAGGACTATGTCCACGGGGTTCCCGAAACCAAAACTTCCTTTCGAGATGGCTCTGCAAGTATAGGGATCCGTTGTGACGGGGGATTGACAATCTGTTATAACATGTGTGGAATGTGTTACGATAACGCATGCTACCAATCGTGTAGAATTCCCCTATCTTCAACACTTCTCTTCTTCAATATGTTACAACGGATTGGGAATCTGTTGCGATGGTGAGTAACCCGTAATGATGGGTAGAGAACTTGTTGTGACGGTTTGTTCATGCGTTATGGTAACGGATGGCTCTGCTAGTGCTCTATTTTTGCTCAAGTTACTTGCTCTTGATATCAATGTAATCATTATGACTTGTACATGCATGTTTAAGCCTTTGCATCATCATATTATTGCAAATACATTAGACAGGCCACTAGTCAAGATGGATAGTCATAATAATAAATCTTAGGTTCGTTAATATATGAATGGATAATGTTTCGTAGATATCACATTTGATACCAACTATCGATATCAATTTTATTATGCATCTTATTTGAGTTATCGTGCACATTATTTGAATTATTATGCATGTTATACCATAACTATTTTCATTTTTCAGTACAAAAAATAACATGCATAACTATTTCATTACAAAAAATAACATGTATAATAACTCAAATAATGTGCATGATAACTCAACTAAATATGCATAATAAAATCAATAATATGTATAACTATTTCATTATAAAAAATAACATGCATAATAACTCAAATAATGTGCACGATAACTGAACTAAAGATGCATAACAAAATCGATATCAATAGTCAGTATCAAATATTGTATCTACGTATCAGCTCCCTGAATGGATAACAAAAAAAGTCTCGTTTGACCGGCCGGTTCTATAAGGAATTGAAATTTAGGTTAACACTACTAAATTAAGATAGTTGATCTTAATAACAATATTAACGCCAAAATAGAACCAAAAATCAGTTATTACAATCCGTCATTTAAACTGACAAGAAGTTGATACATACATACTGCATGTAAATCTCTAGAACTTAAATTGTCTTCACATAAGGTGGAGATGACATGGCAGTATCTAATATTAGAAACCCTTCAAGAGGTTAACTTGGATGAATCTGAATAACGATAAAAAAAATTTACAACCAACTAAGAACAGCTAACAAAAAAACAGACATTAATCAACTGCCAACTACATTTGACTGTCTCCATTGTAAGCCTCTCCTATCATAAACTTCGACCAAAATTACAACCAACCATTTGTCATTTCTCCTTTTTCCCCTGCCTTTTACACAGCATAAAAAAAGAACAAGAAGTGACAGGTTTAGAAATAGGTTCTTAGCTCAGTATGGGATGCGCAGCTTCCAAGTTGGAGCTCAAGGAAGAGGCGCTTCCCCCAGCGCTAAAGCCGATACACCGTAGGATCGAAGATGCCAAAAAGCGTATGCGCCATAGAAGGTACTAATTACTATTATGAAACAATTACTTAGAGATGAACTTTGTTCTGAATTGTGCCAGCATGTTAATTGTACTACAGTTTTTTCATCCTTTTGGTCTATTATTTGAGTAATGCTATTTTTCCTTTTGTTGATCTATTTTAACATTACATATTGAACAGATATAGCATTGTATCGACAACTGAATTGCTGAGTACAGATAATGCGCCCAATGACTCATCTTCTGGGAAGGCGAAACCTTCGACGATTGTCCCAGAGCCAATTGACGAAGAAAAAGAAGTTTCGATCAAAGTAAAAGATGAGATTAGAGAAGATGATGGCAAACAATTGTATAGAGATATGCCAGGTTCACCGAGCTTCAGGTTTTATTGTGTCAATTTGCCTGCGAATAACCAGTCTTTTGATTCCAACGATTCAGTGAAGCTACCAGAAATTAAACATGCAGGTTCTTGCATTTTATTCTAATTTCATTTGTATCTATTTGGTTATGCCATTTGGAAACTGTTATGCAGGATAATGTGTCAAAACTTGTATAATATTTTCTTTCAGAGGATGTGAAGGAAACTACGGAGAAAAGTAGTGAAATCAATGCAATAGAAGAATCGCAAGACTCAACGGAGGTAAGTGGTTTCTGTTTTTATTTGTTAAGGTTGATTGAGTATAAATGTCAGAAAAAAATATAAAAAACAAGATAAGATAATTCTGACTATGTTGATATGCAACAGTAATGTCGGCAAACCAAAAAAATGAATCACAATCTCTGTCACTGATTAAAGCTCAATTCTTTCCATTACAGGGTTCAGACAGTAAAAGTATCGTAAAGAAGGAGAGGGGAAGAAAACTATCTCTTCCCAGAACACCTAATGCGGTTCAAAATTTGCTCACCTGCTACAGTTTCAGCTGCTCAGCTCCCTCTAACACCTCCAAAACAGTACCTAAGTAATAGCTAAGGGATTGTATGTAACTGTAATATGGTGGGCTCTGTATTACTTTAATCCAAGTTTATGTCATTATCTGTCTGACAATTCAAAGAACTATTAGTATGTGTGAGGACCGTTGTTGTACAATACTATATTTTATTGGATTGATGCGCTCAAGTCTTATTGGAATGTTTTTGTAGACAGTAAATGTTTTCATGGCACCAGGCATAGTTGTTATTGAATTAATGGAATCAAATTTGCACTGTTGTGTTCAGTATTATTTCTTAATTATCTCTAAAAATGTGGATAAACATTTATAATAAATGAACATTCTATTATTAGTACTTTGATTTCACCGGCTTATGTTAATGACCATGTTAATTGTGCGTAACAACAAGTACTTGCACCTGGAGTAGAAGCCTCATGAATTGAAGAATAAAAGTTTCAGAGCTTATCAGGAAACTAGATTTGTTTTTAGTTTCAATTGGTAGCTGGATTCTGTAATAATGTGCATATGTTGGTACTGGTAGTTATAGTACCGACAGTAGTTGGTATGGTATATCACATAGAACTATTGCAATATTTTTCTTTGAGTATATACCTGATATACTCTATTGTATTTGAACAATGTAATGCTTTCGAAAAGTAATGAAAGCCGGCTACCCATCGCGGGTATTGCTTTTCTCAAAAAAAAACAAGTACTTGCACCTCAAAACAAATAAACAATGTGGGACAGTAACACTTGCATAAATATTGCTGTCCTCAAAACAAATAAACATTGCGTATTGAATCCCAATCCTCTGGACTCAGTTATAACTGGGTGCTGTCTGCACCCAGTTATTCTGAGCCGTCTGATCAGAATCGAAGGGTTTCGATTAAAGCAAGCAATGAAACCGTTCAAAATAAAAAAAAGAAGAAAATCACTGCAATGAAACATCCATGGCGGAGAAGCTCTCGACTCCTTTCCTTCCTGTTCCCGCTGTCATTCCCCACTCAACGATTTTCGACCGGATACAGAGAACCCATTATCTCTGCTGCACGACCACCTCCCTTGCTCCATTAAATTGTCGAATTCAAATACTGGTTTTCAATTGTAAGGCCCAACACAAAGAGAGCACCTCTACAAAGGGGGCATGTCGAGTTCAATTAAATCTTTGACTGCCACAAACATTGAAGGTGGATCCTCTTTTCTCAACTTCTCCTTGATATTCATCAAATTATGAAAAGTTGCGGGTGCTTTTGTAAATCCGCATCACCTTGAACTCAAAATGACCCTCACTTTCTGTTTCTTCAGCTGGGATAATGACTTGAGATCAGTCTGGAAGTACTCTCGATCAGCACTATCCAAAGTCTATGATGAAGGTAGAAGAAGTCAGCACTAAGCTTATGATGAAGGTAGAAGAAGATCTACAATTGAAAAACCACTGTATTTTCTGAATGTGTACTAATACGTGCTTACCACCCCTGCAGCAGCAGTATCAGCATGTGGAGAGACTAAGAAGAGCTTGCCATAATTCTGCTGTACAAACTCTTGACCACCTTTCATATTGGGTTGAAGAGAAGATAAAAGGAGGTTAGAAAAATGAATCC
>CAXKVX010003060.1:0-51023 GCA_964058865.1 Eleocharis quinqueflora
GATGCTTTGTGATGTTTTATTTAATGCTTACCACCCAACAATTAAGTACATTGATCGAAATCACTCCTAAATTAAGTACTCGGACATGAAACACCTAGTGTGGCATTTATGCTTCTTCGTTGTGTTTTAATGAATGGTTACAACACTTAAATGAAGTACTCGGAGAAGAAACTCTTCTCTGGTAAGATATGATGCGTTGTGGAGTTTCTTGAAAGGTTACCACACATAAATGAAGTGCTATGATCAGAAACACTTCTTAGTAGGATATGATCCTTTGTGGTGTTTTCTTTAAAGTTTACTACCCATAAATGAAGTACTCACATAATAAACAATTGTCGGAGTAGGGTAAGATGCTTTGTGATGTTTTATTTAATGCTTACCAACCATCAATTAAGTACATTGATCGAAATCACTCCTAAATTAAGTATTCGGACATGAAACACTTAGTGTGGCCTTTATGCTTCTTCGTTGTGTTTTAATGAATGGTTACAACACTTAAATGAAGTACTCGGAGAAGAAACTCTTCTCGTGGTAAGATATGATGCGTTGTGGAGTTTTCTTGAAAGGTTACCACACATAAATGAAGTGCTATGATCAGAAACACTTCTTTGTAGGATATGATCCTTTGTGGTGTTTTCTTTAATGTTTACTACCCATAAATGAAGTACTCATATAATAAAAACTTCTCGGAGTAGGTTAAGATGCTTTGTGATGTTTTATTTAATGCTTACCACCCATCAATTAAGTACATTGATCGAAATCACTCCTAAATTAAGTACTCGGACATGAAACAATTAGTGTGGCATTTATGCTTCTTCGTTGTGTTTTAATGAATTGTTACAACACTTAAATGAAGTACTCGGAGAAGAAACTCTTCTCGTGGTAATATTTGATGCTTTGTAGAGTGTTCTTGAAATGTGAACACTCACAAATGAATTATTATGATTAGAAACACTTTTTAGTACGATATGATGCTTTGTGGTGTTTTCTTTAATGGTTACCACCCATAAATGAAGTATTCAGATAAGAAACACTTTTCGTAGTAGGATAAGATGCTTTGTGATGTTTTATTTCATGTTTACCACCCAGCAATTAAGTACATTGATCGAAATCATTCATAAATGAAGTACTCGGACATGAAACACTTAGAGTGGTATTTATGCTACTTCGTTGTGTTTTAATGAATGGTTACAACACTTAAATGAAGTACTCGGAGAAGAAACTCTTCTCGTGGTAAGATATGATGCGTTGTGGATTTTCTTGAAAGGTTACCACACATAAATGAAGTGCTATGATCAGAAACACTTCTTAGTAGGATATGATCCTTTGTGGTGTTTTCTTTAAAGTTTACTACCCATAAATGAAGTACTCACATAATAAACACTTGTCGGAGTAGGGTAAGATGCTTTGTGATGTTTTATTTAATGCTTACCACCCATCAATTAAGTACATTGATCGAAATCACTCCTAAATTAAGTACTCGGACATGAAACAATTAGTGTGGCATTTATGCTTCTTCGTTGTGTTTTAATGAATTGTTACAACACTTAAATGAAGTACTCGGAGAAGAAACTCTTCTCGTGGTAATATTTGATGCTTTGTAGAGTGTTCTTGAAATGTGAACACTCACAAATGAATTATTATGATTAGAAACACTTTTTAGTACGATATGATGCTTTGTGGTGTTTTCTTTAATGGTTACCACCCATAAATGAAGTATTCAGATAAGAAACACTTTTCGTAGTAGGATAAGATGCTTTGTGATGTTTTATTTCATGTTTACCACCCAGCAATTAAGTACATTGATCGAAATCATTCATAAATGAAGTACTCGGACATGAAACACTTAGAGTGGTATTTATGCTACTTCGTTGTGTTTTAATGAATGGTTACAACACTTAAATGAAGTACTCGGAGAAGAAACTCTTCTCGTGGTAAGATATGATGCGTTGTGGATTTTCTTGAAAGGTTACCACACATAAATGAAGTGCTATGATCAGAAACACTTCTTAGTAGGATATGATCCTTTGTGGTGTTTTCTTTAAAGTTTACTACCCATAAATGAAGTACTCACATAATAAACACTTGTCGGAGTAGGGTAAGATGCTTTGTGATGTTTTATTTAATGCTTACCACCCATCAATTAAGTACATTGATCGAAATCACTCCTAAATTAAGTATTCAGACATGAAACACTTAGTGTGGCCTTTATGCTTCTTCGTTGTGTTTTAATGAATGGTTACAACACTTAAATGAAGTACTCGGAGAAGAAACTCTTCTCGTGGTAAGATATGATGCGTTGTGGAGTTTTCTTGAAAGGTTACCACACATAAATGAAGTGCTATGATCAGAAACACTTATTTGTAGGATATGATCCTTTGTGGTGTTTTCTTTAATGTTTACTACCCATAAATGAAGTACTCATATAATAAAAACTTCTCGGAGTAGGTTAAGATGCTTTGTGATGTTTTATTTAATGCTTACCACCCATCAATTAAGTACATTGATCGAAATCACTCCTAAATTAAGTACTCGGACATGAAACAATTAGTGTGGCATTTATGCTTCTTCGTTGTGTTTTAATGAATTGTTACAACACTTAAATGAAGTACTCGGAGAAGAAACTCTTCTCGTGGTAATATTTGATGCTTTGTAGAGTGTTCTTGAAATATTACCACTCACAAATGAATTATTATGATTAGAAACACTTTTTAGTACGATATGATGCTTTGTTGTGTTTTCTTTAATGGTTACCACCCATAAATGAAGTATTCAGATAAGAAACACTTTTCGTAGTAGGATAAGATGCTTTGTGATGTTTTATTTCATGTTTACCACCCAGCAATTAAGTACATTGATCGAAATCATTCATAAATGAAGTACTCGGACATGAAACACTTAGAGTGGTATTTATGCTACTTCGTTGTGTTTTAATGAATGGTTACAACACTTAAATGAAGTACTCGGAGAAGAAACTCTTCTCGTGGTAAGATATGATGCGTTGTGGATTTTCTTGAAAGGTTACCACACATAAATGAAGTGCTATGATCAGAAACACTTCTTAGTAGGATATGATCCTTTGTGGTGTTTTCTTTAAAGTTTACTACCCATAAATGAAGTACTCACATAATAAACACTTGTCGGAGTAGGGTAAGATGCTTTGTGATGTTTTATTTAATGCTTACCACCCAACAATTAAGTACATTGATCGAAATCACTCCTAAATTAAGTACTCGGACATGAAACACTTAGTGTGGCATTTATGCTTCTTCGTTGTGTTTTAATGAATGGTTACAACACTTAAATGAAGTACTCGGAGAAGAAACTCTTCTCGTGGTAAGATATGATGCGTTGTGGAGTTTCCTTGAAAGCTAACACACATAAATGAAGTGCTATGATCAGAAACACTTCTTAGTAGGATATTATCCTTTGTGGTGTTTTCTTTAATGTTTACTACCCATAAATGAAGTACTCACATAATAAACACTTGTCGGAGTAGCGTAAGATGCTTTGTGATGTTTTATTTAATGCTTACCACCCATCAATTAAGTACATTGATCGAAATCACTCCTAAATTAAGTACTCGGACATGAAACAATTAGTGTGGCATTTATGCTTCTTCGTTGTGTTTTAATGAATGGTTACAACACTTAAATGAAGTACTCGGAGAAGAAACTCTTCTCGTGGTAAGATATGATGCGTTGTGGAGTTTTCTTGAAAGGTTACCACACATAAATGAAGTGCTATGATCAGAAACACTTCTTTGTAGGATATGATCTTTGTGGTGTTTTCTTTAATGTTTACTACCCATAAATGAAGTACTCATATAATAAACACTTCTCGGAGTAGGTTAAGATGCTTTGTGATGTTTTATTTAATGCTTACCACCCATCAATTAAGTACATTGATCGAAATCACTCCTAAATTAAGTACTCGGACATGAAACAATTAGTGTGGCATTTATGCTTCTTCGTTGTGTTTTAATGAATTGTTACAACACTTAAATGAAGTACTCGGAGAAGAAACTCTTCTCGTGGTAATATTTGATGCTTTGTAGAGTGTTCTTGAAATATTACCACTCACAAATGAATTATTATGATTAGAAACACTTTTTAGTACGATATGATGTTTTGTGGTGTTTTCTTTAATGGTTACCACCCATAAATGAAGTATTCAGATAAGAAACACTTTTCGTAGTAGGATAAGCTGCTTTGTGATGTTTTATTTCATGTTTACCACCCAGCAATTAAGTACAATGATCGAAATCATTCATAAATGAAGTACTCGGACATGAAACACTTAGAGTGGTATTTATGCTACTTCGTTGTGTTTTAATGAATGGTTACAACACTTAAATGAAGTACTCGGAGAAGAAACTCTTCTCGTGGTAAGATATGATGCGTTGTGGAGTTTCCTTGAAAGGTAACACACATAAATGAAGTGCTATGATCAGAAACACTTCTTAGTAGGATATTATCCTTTGTGGTGTTTTCTTTAATGTTTACTACCCATAAATGAAGTACTCACATAATAAACACTTGTCGGAGTAGGGTAAGATGCTTTGTGATGTTTTATTTAATGCTTACCACCCAACAATTAAGTACATTGATCGAAATCACTCCTAAATTAAGTACTCGGACATGAAACACCTAGTGTGGCATTTATGCTTCTTCGTTGTGTTTTAATGAATGGTTACAACACTTAAATGAAGTACTCGGAGAAGAAACTCTTCTCTGGTAAGATATGATGCGTTGTGGAGTTTCTTGAAAGGTTACCACACATAAATGAAGTGCTATGATCAGAAACACTTCTTAGTAGGATATGATCCTTTGTGGTGTTTTCTTTAAAGTTTACTACCCATAAATGAAGTACTCACATAATAAACAATTGTCGGAGTAGGGTAAGATGCTTTGTGATGTTTTATTTAATGCTTACCAACCATCAATTAAGTACATTGATCGAAATCACTCCTAAATTAAGTATTCGGACATGAAACACTTAGTGTGGCCTTTATGCTTCTTCGTTGTGTTTTAATGAATGGTTACAACACTTAAATGAAGTACTCGGAGAAGAAACTCTTCTCGTGGTAAGATATGATGCGTTGTGGAGTTTTCTTGAAAGGTTACCACACATAAATGAAGTGCTATGATCAGAAACACTTCTTTGTAGGATATGATCCTTTGTGGTGTTTTCTTTAATGTTTACTACCCATAAATGAAGTACTCATATAATAAAAACTTCTCGGAGTAGGTTAAGATGCTTTGTGATGTTTTATTTAATGCTTACCACCCATCAATTAAGTACATTGATCGAAATCACTCCTAAATTAAGTACTCGGACATGAAACAATTAGTGTGGCATTTATGCTTCTTCGTTGTGTTTTAATGAATTGTTACAACACTTAAATGAAGTACTCGGAGAAGAAACTCTTCTCGTGGTAATATTTGATGCTTTGTAGAGTGTTCTTGAAATGTTAACACTCACAAATGAATTATTATGATTAGAAACACTTTTTAGTACGATATGATGCTTTGTGGTGTTTTCTTTAATGGTTACCACCCATAAATGAAGTATTCAGATAAGAAACACTTTTCGTAGTAGGATAAGATGCTTTGTGATGTTTTATTTCATGTTTACCACCCAGCAATTAAGTACATTGATCGAAATCATTCATAAATGAAGTACTCGGACATGAAACACTTAGAGTGGTATTTATGCTACTTCGTTGTGTTTTAATGAATGGTTACAACACTTAAATGAAGTACTCGGAGAAGAAACTCTTCTCGTGGTAAGATATGATGCGTTGTGGATTTTCTTGAAAGGTTACCACACATAAATGAAGTGCTATGATCAGAAACACTTCTTAGTAGGATATGATCCTTTGTGGTGTTTTCTTTAAAGTTTACTACCCATAAATGAAGTACTCACATAATAAACACTTGTCGGAGTAAGGTAAGATGCTTTGTGATGTTTTATTTAATGCTTACCACCCATCAATTAAGTACATTGATCGAAATCACTCCTAAATTAAGTACTCGGACATGAAACAATTAGTGTGGCATTTATGCTTCTTCGTTGTGTTTTAATGAATTGTTACAACACTTAAATGAAGTACTCGGAGAAGAAACTCTTCTCGTGGTAATATTTGATGCTTTGTAGAGTGTTCTTGAAATGTGAACACTCACAAATGAATTATTATGATTAGAAACACTTTTTAGTACGATATGATGCTTTGTGGTGTTTTCTTTAATGGTTACCACCCATAAATGAAGTATTCAGATAAGAAACACTTTTCGTAGTAGGATAAGATGCTTTGTGATGTTTTATTTCATGTTTACCACCCAGCAATTAAGTACATTGATCGAAATCATTCATAAATGAAGTACTCGGACATGAAACACTTAGAGTGGTATTTATGCTACTTCGTTGTGTTTTAATGAATGGTTACAACACTTAAATGAAGTACTCGGAGAAGAAACTCTTCTCGTGGTAAGAAATGATGCGTTGTGGATTTTCTTGAAAGGTTACCACACATAAATGAAGTGCTATGATCAGAAACACTTCTTAGTAGGATATGATCCTTTGTGGTGTTTTCTTTAAAGTTTACTACCCATAAATGAAGTACTCACATAATAAACACTTGTCGGAGTAGGGTAAGATGCTTTGTGATGTTTTATTTAATGCTTACCACCCATCAATTAAGTACATTGATCGAAATCACTCCTAAATTAAGTATTCAGACATGAAACACTTAGTGTGGCCTTTATGCTTCTTCGTTGTGTTTTAATGAATGGTTACAACACTTAAATGAAGTACTCGGAGAAGAAACTCTTCTCGTGGTAAGATATGATGCGTTGTGGAGTTTTCTTGAAAGGTTACCACACATAAATGAAGTGCTATGATCAGAAACACTTATTTGTAGGATATGATCCTTTGTGGTGTTTTCTTTAATGTTTAATACCCATAAATGAAGTACTCATATAATAAAAACTTCTCGGAGTAGGTTAAGATGCTTTGTGATGTTTTATTTAATGCTTACCACCCATCAATTAAGTACATTGATCGAAATCACTCCTAAATTAAGTACTCGGACATGAAACAATTAGTGTGGCATTTATGCTTCTTCGTTGTGTTTTAATGAATTGTTACAACACTTAAATGAAGTACTCGGAGAAGAAACTCTTCTCGTGGTAATATTTGATGCTTTGTAGAGTGTTCTTGAAATATTACCACTCACAAATGAATTATTATGATTAGAAACACTTTTTAGTACGATATGATGCTTTGTTGTGTTTTCTTTAATGGTTACCACCCATAAATGAAGTATTCAGATAAGAAACACTTTTCGTAGTAGGATAAGATGCTTTGTGATGTTTTATTTCATGTTTACCACCCATCAATTAAGTACATTGATCGAAATCATTCATAAATGAAGTACTCGGACATGAAACACTTAGAGTGGTATTTATGCTACTTCGTTGTGTTTTAATGAATGGTTACGACACTTAAATGAAGTACTCGGAGAAGAAACTCTTCTCGTGGTAAGATATGATGCGTTGTGGATTTTCTTGAAAGGTTACCACACATAAATGAAGTGCTATGATCAGAAACACTTCTTAGTAGGATATGATCCTTTGTGGTGTTTTCTTTAAAGTTTACTACCCATAAATGAAGTACTCACATAATAAACACTTGTCGGAGTAGGGTAAGATGCTTTGTGATGTTTTATTTAATGCTTACCACCCAACAATTAAGTACATTGATCGAAATCACTCCTAAATTAAGTACTCGGACATGAAACACTTAGTGTGGCATTTATGCTTCTTCGTTGTGTTTTAATTAATGGTTACAACACTTAAATGAAGTACTCGGAGAAGAAACTCTTCTCGTGGTAAGATATGATGCGTTGTGGAGTTTCCTTGAAAGCTAACACACATAAATGAAGTGCTATGATCAGAAACACTTCTTAGTAGGATATTATCCTTTGTGGTGTTTTCTTTAATGTTTACTACCCATAAATGAAGTACTCACATAATAAACACTTGTCGGAGTAGCGTAAGATGCTTTGTGATGTTTTATTTAATGCTTACCACCCATCAATTAAGTACATTGATCGAAATCACTCCTAAATTAAGTACTCGGACATGAAACAATTAGTGTGGCATTTATGCTTCTTCGTTGTGTTTTAATGAATTGTTACAACACTTAAATGAAGTACTCGGAGAAGAAACTCTTCTCGTGGTAATATTTGATGCTTTGTAGAGTGTTCTTGAAATATTACCACTCACAAATGAATTATTATGTTAGAAACACTTTTTAGTACGATATGATGTTTTGTGGTGTTTTCTTTAATGGTTACCACCCATAAATGAAGTATTCAGATAAGAAACACTTTTCGTAGTAGGATAAGATGCTTTGTGATGTTTTATTTCATGTTTACCACCCAGCAATTAAGTACAATGATCGAAATCATTCATAAATGAAGTACTCGGACATGAAACACTTAGAGTGGTATTTATGCTACTTCGTTGTGTTTTAATGAATGGTTACAACACTTAAATGAAGTACTCGGAGAAGAAACTCTTCTCGTGGTAAGATATGATGCGTTGTGGAGTTTCCTTGAAAGGTAACACACATAAATGAAGTGCTATGATCAGAAACACTTCTTAGTAGGATATTATCCTTTGTGGTGTTTTCTTTAATGTTTACTAACCATAAATGAAGTACTCACATAATAAACACTTGTCGGAGTAGGGTAAGATGCTTTGTGATGTTTTATTTAATGCTTACCACCCAACAATTAAGTACATTGATCGAAATCACTCCTAAATTAAGTACTCGGACATGAAACACCTAGTGTGGCATTTATGCTTCTTCGTTGTGTTTTAATGAATGGTTACAACACTTAAATGAAGTACTCGGAGAAGAAACTCTTCTCTGGTAAGATATGATGCGTTGTGGAGTTTCTTGAAAGGTTACCACACATAAATGAAGTGCTATGATCAGAAACACTTCTTAGTAGGATATGATCCTTTGTGGTGTTTTCTTTAAAGTTTACTACCCATAAATGAAGTACTCACATAATAAACAATTGTCGGAGTAGGGTAAGATGCTTTGTGATGTTTAATTTAATGCTTACCAACCATCAATTAAGTACATTGATCGAAATCACTCCTAAATTAAGTATTCGGACATGAAACACTTAGTGTGGCCTTTATGCTTCTTCGTTGTGTTTTAATGAATGGTTACAACACTTAAATGAAGTACTCGGAGAAGAAACTCTTCTCGTGGTAAGATATGATGCGTTGTGGAGTTTTCTTGAAAGGTTACCACACATAAATGAAGTGCTATGATCAGAAACACTTCTTTGTAGGATATGATCCTTTGTGGTGTTTTCTTTAATGTTTACTACCCATAAATGAAGTACTCATATAATAAAAACTTTTCGGAGTAGGTTAAGATGCTTTGTGATGTTTTATTTAATGCTTACCACCCATCAATTAAGTACATTGATCGAAATCACTCCTAAATTAAGTACTCGGACATGAAACAATTAGTGTGGCATTTATGCTTCTTCGTTGTGTTTTAATGAATTGTTACAACACTTAAATGAAGTACTCGGAGAAGAAACTCTTCTCGTGGTAATATTTGATGCTTTGTAGAGTGTTCTTGAAATGTTAACACTCACAAATGAATTATTATGATTAGAAACACTTTTTAGTACGATATGATGCTTTGTGGTGTTTTCTTTAATGGTTACCACCCATAAATGAAGTATTCAGATAAGAAACACTTTTCGTAGTAGGATAAGATGCTTTGTGATGTTTTATTTCATGTTTACCACCCAGCAATTAAGTACATTGATCGAAATCATTCATAAATGAAGTACTCGGACATGAAACACTTAGAGTGGTATTTATGCTACTTCGTTGTGTTTTAATGAATGGTTACAACACTTAAATGAAGTACTCGGAGAAGAAACTCTTCTCGTGGTAAGATATGATGCGTTGTGGATTTTCTTGAAAGGTTACCACACATAAATGAAGTGCTATGATCAGAAACACTTCTTAGTAGGATATGATCCTTTGTGGTGTTTTCTTTAAAGTTTACTACCCATAAATGAAGTACTCACATAATAAACACTTGTCGGAGTAGGGTAAGATGCTTTGTGATGTTTTATTTAATGCTTACCACCCATCAATTAAGTACATTGATCGAAATCACTCCTAAATTAAGTATTCGGACATGAAACACTTAGTGTGGCCTTTATGCTTCTTCGTTGTGTTTTAATGAATGGTTACAACACTTAAATGAAGTACTCGGAGAAGAAACTCTTCTCGTGGTAAGATATGATGCGTTGTGGAGTTTTCTTGAAAGGTTACCACACATAAATGAAGTGCTATGATCAGAAACACTTCTTTGTAGGATATGATCCTTTGTGGTGTTTTCTTTAATGTTTACTACCCATAAATGAAGTACTCATATAATAAAAACTTCTTGGAGTAGGTTAAGATGCTTTGTGATGTTTTATTCAATGCTTACCACCCATCAATTAAGTACATTGATCGAAATCACTCCTAAATTAAGTACTCGGACATGAAACAATTAGTGTGGCATTTATGCTTCTTCGTTGTGTTTTAATGAATTGTTACAACACTTAAATGAAGTACTCGGAGAAGAAACTCTTCTCGTGGTAATATTTGATGCTTTGTAGAGTGTTCTTGAAATGTTAACACTCACAAATGAATTATTATGATTAGAAACACTTTTTAGTACGTTATGATGCTTTGTGGTGTTTTCTTTAATGGTTACCACCCATAAATGAAGTATTCAGATAAGAAACACTTTTCGTAGTAGGATAAGATGCTTTGTGATGTTTTATTTCATGTTTACCACCCAGCAATTAAGTACATTGATCGAAATCATTCATAAATGAAGTACTCGGACATGAAACACTTAGAGTGGTATTTATGCTACTTCGTTGTGTTTTAATGAATGGTTACAACACTTAAATGAAGTACTCGGAGAAGAAACTCTTCTCGTGGTAAGATATGATGCGTTGTGGATTTTCTTGAAAGGTTACCACACATAAATGAAGTGCTATGATCAGAAACACTTCTTAGTAGGATATGATCCTTTGTGGTGTTTTCTTTAAAGTTTACTACCCATAAATGAAGTACTCACATAATAAACACTTGTCGGAGTAGGGTAAGATGCTTTGTGATGTTTTATTTAATGCTTACCACCCAACAATTAAGTACATTGATCGAAATCACTCCTAAATTAAGTACTCGGACATGAAACACTTAGTGTGGCATTTATGCTTCTTCGTTGTGTTTTAATGAATGGTTACAACACTTAAATGAAGTACTCGGAGAAGAAACTCTTCTCGTGGTAAGATATGATGCGTTGTGGAGTGTTCTTGAAATGTGAACACTCACAAATGAATTATTATGATTAGAAACACTTTTTAGTACGATATGATGCTTTGTGGTGTTTTCTTTAATGGTAACCACCCATAAATGAAGTATTCAGATAAGAAACACTTTTCGTAGTAGGATAAGATGCTTTATGATGTTTTATTTCATGTTTACCACCCAGCAATTAAGTACAATGATCGAAATCATTCATAAATGAAGTACTCGGACATGAAACACTTAGAGTGGTATTTATGCTACTTCGTTGTGTTTTAATGAATGGTTACAACACTTAAATGAAGTACTCGGAGAAGAAACTCTTCTCGTGGTAAGATATGATGCGTTGTGGAGTTTCCTTGAAAGGTAACACACATAAATGAAGTGCTATGATCAGAAACACTTCTTAGTAGGATATTATCCTTTGTTGTGTTTTCTTTAATGTTTACTACCCATAAATGAAGTACTCACATAATAAACACTTGTCGGAGTAGGGTAAGATGCTTTGTGATGTTTTATTTAATGCTTACCACCCAACAATTAAGTACATTGATCGAAATCACTCCTAAATTAAGTACTCGGACATGAAACACTTAGTGTGGCATTTATGCTTCTTCGTTGTGTTTTAATGAATGGTTACAACACTTAAATGAAGTACTCGGAGAAGAAACTCTTCTCGTGGTAAGATATGATGCGTTGTGGAGTTTTCTTGAAAGGTTACCACACATAAATGAAGTGCTATGATCAGAAACACTTTTTAGTACGATATGATGCTTTGTGGTGTTTTCTTTAATGGTAACCACCCATAAATGAAGTATTCAGATAAGAAACACTTGTCGGAGTAGGGTAAGATGCTTTGTGATGTTTTATTTCATGGTTACCACCCAGCAATTAAGTACATTGATCGAAATCATTCATAAATGAAGTACTCGGACATGAATCACTTAGAGTGGTATTTATGCTTCTTCGTTGTGTTTTAATGAATGGTTACAACACTTAAATGAAGTACTCGGAGAAGAAACTCTTCTCGTGGTAAGATATGATGCGTTGTGGAGTTTTCTTGAAAGGTTACCACACATAAATGAAGTGCTATGATCAGAAACACTTCTTTGTAGGATATGATCCTTTGTGGTGTTTTCTATATTGTTTACTACCCATAAATGAAGTACTCATATAATAAACACTTCTCGGAGTAGGTTAAGATGCTTTGTGATGTTTTATTTAATGCTTACCACCCATCAATTAAGTACATTGATCGAAATCACTCCTAAATTAAGTACTCGGACATGAAACAATTAGTGTGGCATTTATGCTTCTTCATTGTGTTTTAATGAATTGTTACAACACTTAAATGAAGTACTCGGAGAAGAAACTCTTCTCGTGGTAAGATATGATGCGTTGTGGAGTTTCCTTGAAAGGTAACACACATAAATGAAGTGCTATGATCAGAAACACTTCTTAGTAGGATATTATCCTTTGTTGTGTTTTCTTTAATGTTTACTACCCATAAATGAAGTACTCACATAATAAACACTTGTCGGAGTAGGGTAAGATGCTTTGTGATGTTTTATTTAATGCTTACCACCCAACAATTAAGTACATTGATCGAAATCACTCCTAAATTAAGTACTTGGACATGAAACACTTAGTGTGGCATTTATGCTTCTTCGTTGTGTTTTAATGAATGGTTACAACACTTAAATGAAGTACTCGGAGAAGAAACTCTTCTCGTGGTAAGATATGATGTGTTGTGGAGTTTTCTTGAAAGGTTACCACACATAAATGAAGTGCTATGATCAGAAACACTTCTTAGTAGGATATGATCCTTTGTGGTGTTTTCTTTAAAGTTTACTACCCATAAATGAAGTACTCACATAATAAACACTTGTCGGAGTAGGGTAAGATGCTTTGTGATGTTTTATTTAATGCTTGCCACCCATCAATTAAGTACATTGATCGAAATCACTCCTAAATTAAGTACTCGGACATGAAACAATTAGTGTGGCATTTATGCTTCTTCGTTGTGTTTTAATGAATTGTTACAACACTTAAATGAAGTACTCGGAGAAGAAACTCTTCTCGTGGTAAGATATGATGCGTTGTGGATTTTCTTGAAAGGTTACCACACATAAATGAAGTGCTATGATCAGAAACACTTTTTAGTACGATATGATGCTTTGTGGTGTTTTCTTTAATGGTAACCACCCATAAATGAAGTATTCAGATAAGAAACACTTGTCGGAGTAGGGTAAGATGCTTTGTGATGTTTTATTTCATGGTTAACACCCAGCAATTAAGTACATTGATCGAAATCATTCATAAATGAAGTACTCGGACATGAATCACTTAGAGTGGTATTTATGCTTCTTCGTTGTGTTTTAATGAATGGTTACAACACTTAAATGAAGTACTCGGAGAAGAAACTCTTCTCGTGGTAAGATATGATGCGTTGTGGAGTTTCCTTGAAAGGTAACACACATAAATGAAGTGCTATGATCAGAAACACTTCTTAGTAGGATATTATCCTTTGTTGTGTTTTCTTTAATGTTTACTACCCATAAATGAAGTACTCACATAATAAACACTTGTCGGAGTAGGGTAAGATGCTTTGTGACGTTTTATTTAATGCTTACCACCCAACAATTAAGTACATTGATCGAAATCACTCCTAAATTAAGTACTCGGACATGAAACACTTAGTGTGGCATTTATGCTTCTTCGTTGTGTTTTAATGAATGGTTACAACACTTAAATGAAGTACTCGGAGAAGAAACTCTTCTCGTGGTAAGATATGATGCGTTGTGGAGTTTTCTTGAAAGGTTACCACACATAAATGAAGTGCTATGATCAGAAACACTTCTTTGTAGGATATGATCCTTTGTGGTGTTTTCTTTGATGTTTACTACCCATAAATGAAGTACTCATATAATAAACACTTCTCGGAGTAGGTTAAGATGCTTTGTGATGTTTTATTTAATGCTTACCACCCATCAATTAAGTACATTGATCGAAATCACTCCTAAATTAAGTACTCGGACATGAAACAATTAGTGTGGCATTTATGCTTCTTCATTGTGTTTTAATGAATTGTTACAACACTTAAATGAAGTACTCGGAGAAGAAACTCTTCTCGTGGTAATATTTGATGCTTTGTAGAGTGTTCTTGAAATGTTAACACTCACAAATGAATTATTATGATTAGAAACACTTTTTAGTACGATATGATGCTTTGTGGTGTTTTCTTTAATGGTTACCACCAATAAATGAAGTATTCAGATAAGAAACACTTTTCGTAGTAGGATAAGATGCTTTGTGATGTTTTATTTCATGTTTACCACCCATCAATTAAGTACATTGATCGAAATCATTCATAAATGAAGTACTCGGACATGAAACACTTAGATTGGTATTTATGCTACTTCGTTGTGTTTTAATGAATGGTTACAACACTTAAATGAAGTACTCGGAGAAGAAACTCTTCTCGTGGTAAGATATGATGCGTTGTGGATTTTCTTGAAAGGTTACCACACATAAATGAAGTGCTATGATCAGAAACACTTCTTAGTAGGATATGATCCTTTGTGGTGTTTTCTTTAAAGTTTACTACCCATAAATGAAGTACTCACATAATAAACACTTGTCGGAGTAGGGTAAGATGCTTTGTGATGTTTTATTTAATGCTTACCACCCAACAATTAATTACATTGATCGAAATCACTCCTAAATTAAGTACTCGGACATGAAACACTTAGTGTGGCATTTATGCTTCTTCGTTGTGTTTTAATGAATGGTTACAACACTTAAATGAAGTACTCGGAGAAGAAACTCTTCTCGTGGTAATATTTGATGCTTTGTAGAGTGTTGTTGAAATATTACCACTCACAAATGAATTATTATGATTAGAAACACTTTTTAGTACGATATGATGTTTTGTGGTGTTTTCTTTAATGGTTACCACCCATAAATGAAGTATTCAGATAAGAAACACTTTTCGTAGTAGGATAAGATGCTTTGTGATGTTTTATTTCATGTTTACCACCCAGCAATTAAGTACAATGATCGAAATCATTCATAAATGAAGTACTCGGACATGAAACACTTAGAGTGGTATTTATGCTACTTCGTTGTGTTTTAATGAATGGTTACAACACTTAAATGAAGTACTCGGAGAAGAAACTCTTCTCGTGGTAAGATATGATGCGTTGTGGAGTTTCCTTGAAAGGTAACACACATAAATGAAGTGCTATGATCAGAAACACTTCTTAGTAGGATATTATCCTTTGTGGTGTTTTCTTTAATGTTTACTACCCATAAATGAAGTACTCACATAATAAACACTTGTCGGAGTAGCGTAAGATGCTTTGTGATGTTTTATTTAATGCTTACCACCTATCAATTAAGTACATTGATCGAAATCACTCCTAAATTAAGTACTCGGACATGAAACAATTAGTGTGGCATTTATGCTTCTTCGTTGTGTTTTAATGAATTGTTACAACACTTAAATGAAGTACTCGGAGAAGAAACTCTTCTCGTGGTAATATTTGATGCTTTGTAGAGTGTTCTTGAAATATTACCACTCACAAATGAATTATTATGATTAGAAACACTTTTTAGTACGATATGATGTTTTGTGGTGTTTTCTTTAATGGTTACCACCCATAAATGAAGTATTCAGATAAGAAACACTTTTCGTAGTAGGATAAGATGCTTTGTGATGTTTTATTTCATGTTTACCACCCAGCAATTAAGTACAATGATCGAAATCATTCATAAATGAAGTACTCGGACATGAAACACATAGAGTGGTATTTATGCTACTTCGTTGTGTTTTAATGAATGGTTACAACACTTAAATGAAGTACTCGGAGAAGAAACTCTTCTCGTGGTAAGATATGATGCGTTGTGGAGTTTCCTTGAAAGGTAACACACATAAATGAAGTGCTATGATCAGAAACACTTCTTAGTAGGATATTATCCTTTGTTGTGTTTTCTTTAATGTTTACTACCCATAAATGAAGTACTCACATAATAAACACTTGTCGGAGTAGGGTAAGATGCTTTGTGATGTTTTATTTAATGCTTACCACCCAACAATTAAGTACATTGATCGAAATCACTCCTAAATTAAGTACTCGGACATGAAACACTTAGTGTGGCATTTATGCTTCTTCGTTGTGTTTTAATGAATGGTTACAACACTTAAATGAAGTACTCGGAGAAGAAACTCTTCTCGTGGTAAGATATGATGCGTTGTGGAGTTTCCTTGAAAGCTAACACACATAAATGAAGTGCTATGATCAGAAACACTTCTTAGTAGGATATTATCCTTTGTGGTGTTTTCTTTAATGTTTACTACCCATAAATGAAGTACTCACATAATAAACACTTGTCGGAGTAGCGTAAGATGCTTTGTGATGTTTTATTTAATGCTTACCACCCATCAATTAAGTACATTGATCGAAATCACTCCTAAATTAAGTACTCGGACATGAAACAATTAGTGTGGCATTTATGCTTCTTCGTTGTGTTTTAATGAATTGTTACAACACTTAAATGAAGTACTCGGAGAAGAAACTCTTTTCGTGGTAATATTTGATGCTTTGTAGAGTGTTCTTGAAATGTTAACACTCACAAATGAATTATTATGATTAGAAACACTTTTTAGTACGATATGATGCTTTGTGGTGTTTTCTTTAATGGTTACCACCCATAAATGAAGTATTCAGATAAGAAACACTTTTCGTAGTAGGATAAGATGCTTTGTGATGTTTTATTTCATGTTTACCACCCAGCAATTAAGTACATTGATCGAAATCATTCATAAATGAAGTACTCGGACATGAAACACTTAGAGTGGTATTTAAGCTACTTCGTTGTGTTTTAATGAATGGTTACAACACTTAAATGAAGTACTCGGAGAAGAAACTCTTCTCGTGGTAAGATATGATGCGTTGTGGATTTTCTTGAAAGGTTACCACACATAAATGAAGTGCTATGATCAGAAACACTTCTTAGTAGGATATGATCCTTTGTGGTGTTTTCTGTAAAGTTTACTACCCATAAATGAAGTACTCACATAATAAACACTTGTCGGAGTAGGGTAAGATGCTTTGTGATGTTTTATTTAATGCTTACCACCCATCAATTAAGTACATTGATCGAAATCACTCCTAAATTAAGTATTCGGACATGAAACACTTAGTGTGGCCTTTATGCTTCTTCGTTGTGTTTTAATGAATGGTTACAACACTTAAATGAAGTACTCGGAGAAGAAACTCTTCTCGTGGTAAGATATGATGCGTTGTGGAGTTTTCTTGAAAGGTTACCACACATAAATGAAGTGCTATGATCAGAAACACTTCTTTGTAGGATATGATCCTTTGTGGTGTTTTCTTTAATGTTTACTACCCATAAATGAAGTACTCATATAATAAACACTTCTCGGAGTAGGTTAAGATGCTTTGTGATGTTTTATTTAATGCTTACCACCCATTAATTAAGTACATGGATCGAAATCACTCCTAAATTAAGTACTCGAACATGAAACAATTAGTGTGGCATTTATGCTTCTTCGTTGTGTTTTAATGAATTGTTACAACACTTAAATGAAGTACTCGGAGAAGAAACTCTTCTCGTGGTAATATTTGATGCTTTGTAGAGTGTTCTTGAAATATTACCACTCACAAATGAATTATTATGATTAGAAACACTTTTTAGTACGATATGATGTTTTGTGGTGTTTTCTTTAATGGTTACCACCCATAAATGAAGTATTCAGATAAGAAACACTTTTCGTAGTAGGATAAGATGCTTTGTGATGTTTTATTTCATGTTTACCACCCAGCAATTAAGTACAATGATCGAAATCATTCATAAATGAAGTACTCAGACATGAAACACTTAGTGTGGCATTTATGCTTCTTCGTTGTGTTTTAATGAATGGTTACAACACTTAAATGAAGTACTCGGAGAAGAAACTCTTCTCGTGGTAAGATATGATGCGTTGTGGAGTTTCCTTGAAAGGTCACACACATAAATGAAGTGCTATGATCAGAAACACTTCTTAGTAGGATATTATCCTTTGTTGTGTTTTCTTTAATGTTTACTACCCATAAATGAAGTACTCACATAATAAACACTTGTCGGAGTAGGGTAAGATGCTTTGTGATGTTTTATTTAATGCTTACCACCCAACAATTAAGTACATTGATCGAAATCACTCCTAAATTAAGTACTCGGACATGAAACACTTAGTGTGGCATTTATGCTTCTTCGTTGTGTTTTAATGAATGGTTACAACACTTAAATGAAGTACTCGGAGAAGAAACTCTTCTCGTGGTAAGATATGATGCGTTGTGGAGTTTCCTTGAAAGCTAACACACATAAATGAAGTGCTATGATCAGAAACACTTCTTAGTAGGATATTATCCTTTGTGGTGTTTTCTTTAATGTTTACTACCCATAAATGAAGTACTCACATAATAAACACTTGTCGGAGTAGCGTAAGATGCTTTGTGATGTTTTATTTAATGCTTACCACCCATCAATTAAGTACATTGATCGAAATCACTCCTAAATTAAGTACTCGGACATGAAACAATTAGTGTGGCATTTATGCTTCTTCGTTGTGTTTTAATGAATTGTTACAACACTTAAATGAAGTACTCGGAGAAGAAACTCTTTTCGTGGTAATATTTGATGCTTTGTAGAGTGTTCTTGAAATGTTAACACTCACAAATGAATTATTATGATTAGAAACACTTTTTAGTACGATATGATGCTTTGTGGTGTTTTCTTTAATGGTTACCACCCATAAATGAAGTATTCAGATAAGAAACACTTTTCGTAGTAGGATAAGATGCTTTGTGATGTTTTATTTCATGTTTACCACCCAGCAATTAAGTACATTGATCGAAATCATTCATAAATGAAGTACTCGGACATGAAACACTTAGAGTGGTATTTAAGCTACTTCGTTGTGTTTTAATGAATGGTTACAACACTTAAATGAAGTACTCGGAGAAGAAACTCTTCTCGTGGTAAGATATGATGCGTTGTGGATTTTCTTGAAAGGTTACCACACATAAATGAAGTGCTATGATCAGAAACACTTCTTTGTAGGATATGATCCTTTGTGGTGTTTTCTATAATGTTTACTACCCATAAATGAAGTACTCATATAATAAACACTTCTCGGAGTAGGTTAAGATGCTTTGTGATGTTTTATTTAATGCTTACCACCCATCAATTAAGTACATTGATCGAAATCACTCCTAAATTAAGTACTCGGACATGAAACAATTAGTGTGGCATTTATGCTTCTTCGTTGTGTTTTAATGAATTGTTACAACACTTAAATGAAGTACTCGGAGAAGAAACTCTTCTCGTGGTAAGATATGATGCGTTGTGGAGTTTCCTTGAAAGGTAACACACATAAATGAAGTGCTATGATCAGAAACACTTCTTAGTAGGATATTATCCTTTGTTGTGTTTTCTTTAATGTTTACTACCCATAAATGAAGTACTCACATAATAAACACTTGTCGGAGTAGGGTAAGATGCTTTGTGATGTTTTATTTAATGCTTACCACCCATCAATTAAGTACATTGATCGAAATCACTCCTAAATTAAGTACTCGGACATGAAACACCTAGTGTGGCATTTATGCTTCTTCGTTGTGTTTTAATGAATTGTTACAACACTTAAATGAAGTACTCGGAGAAGAAACTCTTCTCGTGGTAAGATATGATGCGTTGTGGAGTTTTCTTGAAAGGTTACCACACATAAATGAAGTGCTATGATCAGAAACACTTCTTAGTAGGATATGATCCTTTGTGGTGTTTTCTTTAAAGTTTACTACCCATAAATGAAGTACTCACATAATAAACACTTGTCGGAGTAGGGTAAGATGCTTTGTGATGTTTTATTTAATGCTTACCACCCATCAATTAAGTACATTGATCGAAATCACTCCTAAATTAAGTACTCGGACATGAAACAATTAGTGTGGCATTTATGCTTCTTCGTTGTGTTTTAATGAATTGTTACAACACTTAAATGAAGTACTCGGAGAAGAAACTCTTCTCGTGGTAAGATATGATGCGTTGTGGATTTTCTTGAAAGGTTACCACACATAAATGAAGTGCTATGATCAGAAACACTTTTTAGTACGATATGATGCTTTGTGGTGTTTTCTTTAATGGTAACCACCCATAAATGAAGTATTCAGATAAGAAACACTTGTCGGAGTAGGGTAAGATGCTTTGTGATGTTTTATTTCATGGTTACCACCCAGCAATTAAGTACATTGATCGAAATCATTCATAAATGAAGTACTCGGACATGAATCACTTAGAATGGTATTTATGCTTCTTCGTTGTGTTTTAATGAATGGTTACAACACTTAAATGAAGTACTCGGAGAAGAAACTCTTCTCGTGGTAAGATATGATGCGTTGTGGAGTTTTCTTGAAAGGTTACCACACATAAATGAAGTGCTATGATCAGAAACACTTCTTTGTAGGATATGATCCTTTGTGGTGTTTTCTTTAATGTTTACTACCCATAAATGAAGTACTCATATAATAAACACTTCTCGGAGTAGGTTAAGATGCTTTGCGATGTTTTATTTAATGCTTACCACCCATCAATTAAGTACATTGATCGAAATCACTCCTAAATTAAGTACTCGGACATGAAACAATTAGTGTGGCATTTATGCTTCTTCTTTGTGTTTTAATGAATTGTTACAACACTTAAATGAAGTACTCGGAGAAGAAACTCTTCTCGTGGTAATATTTGATGCTTTGTAGAGTGTTCTTGAAATGTTAACACTCACAAATGAATTATTATGATTAGAAACACTTTTTAGTACGATATGATGCTTTGTGGTGTTTTCTTTAATGGTTACCACCAATAAATGAAGTATTCAGATAAGAAACACTTTTCGTAGTAGGATAAGATGCTTTGTGATGTTTTATTTCATGTTTACCACCCATCAATTAAGTACATTGATCGAAATCATTCATAAATGAAGTACTCGGACATGAAACACTTAGATTGGTATTTATGCTACTTCGTTGTGTTTTAATGAATGGTTACAACACTTAAATGAAGTACTCGGAGAAGAAACTCTTCTCGTGGTAAGATATGATGCGTTGTGGATTTTCTTGAAAGGTTACCACACATAAATGAAGTGCTATGATCAGAAACACTTCTTAGTAGGATATGATCCTTTGTGGTGTTTTCTTTAAAGTTTACTACCCATAAATGAAGTACTCACATAATAAACACTTGTCGGAGTAGGGTAAGATGCTTTGTGATGTTTTATTTAATGCTTACCACCCAACAATTAAATACATTGATCGAAATCACTCCTAAATTAAGTACTCGGACATGAAACACTTAGTGTGGCATTTATGCTTCTTCGTTGTGTTTTAATGAATGGTTACAACACTTAAATGAAGTACTCGGAGAAGAAACTCTTCTCGTGGTAAGATATGATGCGTTGTGGAGTTTCCTTGAAAGCTAACACACATAAATGAAGTGCTATGATCAGAAACACTTCTTAGTAGGATATTATCCTTTGTGGTGTTTTCTTTAATGTTTACTACCCATAAATGAAGTACTCACATAATAAACACTTGTCGGAGTAGGGTAAGATGCTTTGTGATGTTTTATTTAATGCTTACCACCCATCAATTAAGTACATTGATCGAAATCACTCCTAAATTAAGTACTCGGACATGAAACACTTAGTGTGGCATTTATGCTTCTTCGTTGTGTTTTAATGAATGGTTACAACACTTAAATGAAGTACTCGGAGAAGAAACTCTTCTCGTGGTAAGATATGATGCGTTGTGGAGTTTTCTTGAAAGGTTACCACACATAAATGAAGTGCTATGATCAGAAACACTTCTTTGTAGGATATGATCCTTTGTGGTGTTTTCTTTAATGTTTACTACCCATAAATGAAGTACTCATATAATAAACACTTCTCGGAGTAGGTTAAGATGCTTTGTGATGTTTTATTTAATGCTTACCACCCATCAATTAAGTACATTGATCGAAATCACTCCTAAATTAAGTACTCGGACATGAAACAATTAGTGTGGCATTTATGCTTCTTCATTGTGTTTTAATGAATTGTTACAACACTTAAATGAAGTACTCGGAGAAGAAACTCTTCTCGTGGTAATATTTGATGCTTTGTAGAGTGTTCTTGAAATGTTAACACTCACAAATGAATTATTATGATTAGAAACACTTTTTAGTACGATATGATGCTTTGTGGTGTTTTCTTTAATGGTTACCACCAATAAATGAAGTATTCAGATAAGAAACACTTTTCGTAGTAGGATAAGATGCTTTGTGATGTTTTATTTCATGTTTACCACCCATCAATTAAGTACATTGATCGAAATCATTCATAAATGAAGTACTCGGACATGAAACACTTAGATTGGTATTTATGCTACTTCGTTGTGTTTTAATGAATGGTTACAACACTTAAATGAAGTACTCGGAGAAGAAACTCTTCTCGTGGTAAGATATGATGCGTTGTGGATTTTCTTGAAAGGTTACCACACATAAATGAAGTGCTATGATCAGAAACACTTCTTAGTAGGATATGATCCTTTGTGGTGTTTTCTTTAAAGTTTACTACCCATAAATGAAGTACTCACATAATAAACACTTGTCGGAGTAGGGTAAGATGCTTTGTGATGTTTTATTTAATGCTTACCACCCAACAATTAATTACATTGATCGAAATCACTCCTAAATTAAGTACTCGGACATGAAACACTTAGTGTGGCATTTATGCTTCTTCGTTGTGTTTTAATGAATGGTTACAACACTTAAATGAAGTACTCGGAGAAGAAACTCTTCTCGTGGTAATATTTGATGCTTTGTAGAGTGTTGTTGAAATATTACCACTCACAAATGAATTATTATGATTAGAAACACTTTTTAGTACGATATGATGTTTTGTGGTGTTTTCTTTAATGGTTACCACCCATAAATGAAGTATTCAGATAAGAAACACTTTTCGTAGTAGGATAAGATGCTTTGTGATGTTTTATTTCATGTTTACCACCCAGCAATTAAGTACAATGATCGAAATCATTCATAAATGAAGTACTCGGACATGAAACACTTAGAGTGGTATTTATGCTACTTCGTTGTGTTTTAATGAATGGTTACAACACTTAAATGAAGTACTCGGAGAAGAAACTCTTCTCGTGGTAAGATATGATGCGTTGTGGAGTTTCCTTGAAAGGTAACACACATAAATGAAGTGCTATGATCAGAAACACTTCTTAGTAGGATATTATCCTTTGTGGTGTTTTCTTTAATGTTTACTACCCATAAATGAAGTACTCACATAATAAACACTTGTCGGAGTAGCGTAAGATGCTTTGTGATGTTTTATTTAATGCTTACCACCTATCAATTAAGTACATTGATCGAAATCACTCCTAAATTAAGTACTCGGACATGAAACAATTAGTGTGGCATTTATGCTTCTTCGTTGTGTTTTAATGAATTGTTACAACACTTAAATGAAGTACTCGGAGAAGAAACTCTTCTCGTGGTAATATTTGATGCTTTGTAGAGTGTTCTTGAAATATTACCACTCACAAATGAATTATTATGATTAGAAACACTTTTTAGTACGATATGATGTTTTGTGGTGTTTTCTTTAATGGTTACCACCCATAAATGAAGTATTCAGATAAGAAACACTTTTCGTAGTAGGATAAGATGCTTTGTGATGTTTTATTTCATGTTTACCACCCAGCAATTAAGTACAATGATCGAAATCATTCATAAATGAAGTACTCGGACATGAAACACATAGAGTGGTATTTATGCTACTTCGTTGTGTTTTAATGAATGGTTACAACACTTAAATGAAGTACTCGGAGAAGAAACTCTTCTCGTGGTAAGATATGATGCGTTGTGGAGTTTCCTTGAAAGGTAACACACATAAATGAAGTGCTATGATCAGAAACACTTCTTAGTAGGATATTATCCTTTGTTGTGTTTTCTTTAATGTTTACTACCCATAAATGAAGTACTCACATAATAAACACTTGTCGGAGTAGGGTAAGATGCTTTGTGATGTTTTATTTAATGCTTACCACCCAACAATTAAGTACATTGATCGAAATCACTCCTAAATTAAGTACTCGGACATGAAACACTTAGTGTGGCATTTATGCTTCTTCGTTGTGTTTTAATGAATGGTTACAACACTTAAATGAAGTACTCGGAGAAGAAACTCTTCTCGTGGTAAGATATGATGCGTTGTGGAGTTTCCTTGAAAGCTAACACACATAAATGAAGTGCTATGATCAGAAACACTTCTTAGTAGGATATTATCCTTTGTGGTGTTTTCTTTAATGTTTACTACCCATAAATGAAGTACTCACATAATAAACACTTGTCGGAGTAGCGTAAGATGCTTTGTGATGTTTTATTTAATGCTTACCACCCATCAATTAAGTACATTGATCGAAATCACTCCTAAATTAAGTACTCGGACATGAAACAATTAGTGTGGCATTTATGCTTCTTCGTTGTGTTTTAATGAATTGTTACAACACTTAAATGAAGTACTCGGAGAAGAAACTCTTTTCGTGGTAATATTTGATGCTTTGTAGAGTGTTCTTGAAATGTTAACACTCACAAATGAATTATTATGATTAGAAACACTTTTTAGTACGATATGATGCTTTGTGGTGTTTTCTTTAATGGTTACCACCCATAAATGAAGTATTCAGATAAGAAACACTTTTCGTAGTAGGATAAGATGCTTTGTGATGTTTTATTTCATGTTTACCACCCAGCAATTAAGTACATTGATCGAAATCATTCATAAATGAAGTACTCGGACATGAAACACTTAGAGTGGTATTTAAGCTACTTCGTTGTGTTTTAATGAATGGTTACAACACTTAAATGAAGTACTCGGAGAAGAAACTCTTCTCGTGGTAAGATATGATGCGTTGTGGATTTTCTTGAAAGGTTACCACACATAAATGAAGTGCTATGATCAGAAACACTTCTTAGTAGGATATGATCCTTTGTGGTGTTTTCTGTAAAGTTTACTACCCATAAATGAAGTACTCACATAATAAACACTTGTCGGAGTAGGGTAAGATGCTTTGTGATGTTTTATTTAATGCTTACCACCCATCAATTAAGTACATTGATCGAAATCACTCCTAAATTAAGTATTCGGACATGAAACACTTAGTGTGGCCTTTATGCTTCTTCGTTGTGTTTTAATGAATGGTTACAACACTTAAATGAAGTACTCGGAGAAGAAACTCTTCTCGTGGTAAGATATGATGCGTTGTGGAGTTTTCTTGAAAGGTTACCACACATAAATGAAGTGCTATGATCAGAAACACTTCTTTGTAGGATATGATCCTTTGTGGTGTTTTCTTTAATGTTTACTACCCATAAATGAAGTACTCATATAATAAACACTTCTCGGAGTAGGTTAAGATGCTTTGTGATGTTTTATTTAATGCTTACCACCCATTAATTAAGTACATGGATCGAAATCACTCCTAAATTAAGTACTCGAACATGAAACAATTAGTGTGGCATTTATGCTTCTTCGTTGTGTTTTAATGAATTGTTACAACACTTAAATGAAGTACTCGGAGAAGAAACTCTTCTCGTGGTAATATTTGATGCTTTGTAGAGTGTTCTTGAAATATTACCACTCACAAATGAATTATTATGATTAGAAACACTTTTTAGTACGATATGATGTTTTGTGGTGTTTTCTTTAATGGTTACCACCCATAAATGAAGTATTCAGATAAGAAACACTTTTCGTAGTAGGATAAGATGCTTTGTGATGTTTTATTTCATGTTTACCACCCAGCAATTAAGTACAATGATCGAAATCATTCATAAATGAAGTACTCAGACATGAAACACTTAGTGTGGCATTTATGCTTCTTCGTTGTGTTTTAATGAATGGTTACAATACTTAAATGAAGTACTCGGAGAAGAAACTCTTCTCGTGGTAAGATATGATGCGTTGTGGAGTTTCCTTGAAAGGTCACACACATAAATGAAGTGCTATGATCAGAAACACTTCTTAGTAGGATATTATCCTTTGTTGTGTTTTCTTTAATGTTTACTACCCATAAATGAAGTACTCACATAATAAACACTTGTCGGAGTAGGGTAAGATGCTTTGTGATGTTTTATTTAATGCTTACCACCCAACAATTAAGTACATTGATCGAAATCACTCCTAAATTAAGTACTCGGACATGAAACACTTAGTGTGGCATTTATGCTTCTTCGTTGTGTTTTAATGAATGGTTACAACACTTAAATGAAGTACTCGGAGAAGAAACTCTTCTCGTGGTAAGATATGATGCGTTGTGGAGTTTCCTTGAAAGCTAACACACATAAATGAAGTGCTATGATCAGAAACACTTCTTAGTAGGATATTATCCTTTGTGGTGTTTTCTTTAATGTTTACTACCCATAAATGAAGTACTCACATAATAAACACTTGTCGGAGTAGCGTAAGATGCTTTGTGATGTTTTATTTAATGCTTACCACCCATCAATTAAGTACATTGATCGAAATCACTCCTAAATTAAGTACTCGGACATGAAACAATTAGTGTGGCATTTATGCTTCTTCGTTGTGTTTTAATGAATTGTTACAACACTTAAATGAAGTACTCGGAGAAGAAACTCTTTTCGTGGTAATATTTGATGCTTTGTAGAGTGTTCTTGAAATGTTAACACTCACAAATGAATTATTATGATTAGAAACACTTTTTAGTACGATATGATGCTTTGTGGTGTTTTCTTTAATGGTTACCACCCATAAATGAAGTATTCAGATAAGAAACACTTTTCGTAGTAGGATAAGATGCTTTGTGATGTTTTATTTCATGTTTACCACCCAGCAATTAAGTACATTGATCGAAATCATTCATAAATGAAGTACTCGGACATGAAACACTTAGAGTGGTATTTAAGCTACTTCGTTGTGTTTTAATGAATGGTTACAACACTTAAATGAAGTACTCGGAGAAGAAACTCTTCTCGTGGTAAGATATGATGCGTTGTGGATTTTCTTGAAAGGTTACCACACATAAATGAAGTGCTATGATCAGAAACACTTCTTTGTAGGATATGATCCTTTGTGGTGTTTTCTATAATGTTTACTACCCATAAATGAAGTACTCATATAATAAACACTTCTCGGAGTAGGTTAAGATGCTTTGTGATGTTTTATTTAATGCTTACCACCCATCAATTAAGTACATTGATCGAAATCACTCCTAAATTAAGTACTCGGACATGAAACAATTAGTGTGGCATTTATGCTTCTTCGTTGTGTTTTAATGAATTGTTACAACACTTAAATGAAGTACTCGGAGAAGAAACTCTTCTCGTGGTAAGATATGATGCGTTGTGGAGTTTCCTTGAAAGGTAACACACATAAATGAAGTGCTATGATCAGAAACACTTCTTAGTAGGATATTATCCTTTGTTGTGTTTTCTTTAATGTTTACTACCCATAAATGAAGTACTCACATAATAAACACTTGTCGGAGTAGGGTAAGATGCTTTGTGATGTTTTATTTAATGCTTACCACCCATCAATTAAGTACATTGATCGAAATCACTCCTAAATTAAGTACTCGGACATGAAACACCTAGTGTGGCATTTATGCTTCTTCGTTGTGTTTTAATGAATGGTTACAACACTTAAATGAAGTACTCGGAGAAGAAACTCTTCTCGTGGTAAGATATGATGCGTTGTGGAGTTTTCTTGAAAGGTTACCACACATAAATGAAGTGCTATGATCAGAAACACTTCTTAGTAGGATATGATCCTTTGTGGTGTTTTCTTTAAAGTTTACTACCCATAAATGAAGTACTCACATAATAAACACTTGTCGGAGTAGGGTAAGATGCTTTGTGATGTTTTATTTAATGCTTACCACCCATCAATTAAGTACATTGATCGAAATCACTCCTAAATTAAGTACTCGGACATGAAACAATTAGTGTGGCATTTATGCTTCTTCGTTGTGTTTTAATGAATTGTTACAACACTTAAATGAAGTACTCGGAGAAGAAACTCTTCTCGTGGTAAGATATGATGCGTTGTGGATTTTCTTGAAAGGTTACCACACATAAATGAAGTGCTATGATCAGAAACACTTTTTAGTACGATATGATGCTTTGTGGTGTTTTCTTTAATGGTAACCACCCATAAATGAAGTATTCAGATAAGAAACACTTGTCGGAGTAGGGTAAGATGCTTTGTGATGTTTTATTTCATGGTTACCACCCAGCAATTAAGTACATTGATCGAAATCATTCATAAATGAAGTACTCGGACATGAATCACTTAGAGTGGTATTTATGCTTCTTCGTTGTGTTTTAATGAATGGTTACAACACTTAAATGAAGTACTCGGAGAAGAAACTCTTCTCGTGGTAAGATATGATGCGTTGTGGAGTTTTCTTGAAAGGTTACCACACATAAATGAAGTGCTATGATCAGAAACACTTCTTTGTAGGATATGATCCTTTGTGGTGTTTTCTTTAATGTTTACTACCCATAAATGAAGTACTCATATAATAAACACTTCTCGGAGTAGGTTAAGATGCTTTGCGATGTTTTATTTAATGCTTACCACCCATCAATTAAGTACATTGATCGAAATCACTCCTAAATTAAGTACTCGGACATGAAACAATTAGTGTGGCATTTATGCTTCTTCTTTGTGTTTTAATGAATTGTTACAACACTTAAATGAAGTACTCGGAGAAGAAACTCTTCTCGTGGTAATATTTGATGCTTTGTAGAGTGTTCTTGAAATGTTAACACTCACAAATGAATTATTATGATTAGAAACACTTTTTAGTACGATATGATGCTTTGTGGTGTTTTCTTTAATGGTTACCACCAATAAATGAAGTATTCAGATAAGAAACACTTTTCGTAGTAGGATAAGATGCTTTGTGATGTTTTATTTCATGTTTACCACCCATCAATTAAGTACATTGATCGAAATCATTCATAAATGAAGTACTCGGACATGAAACACTTAGATTGGTATTTATGCTACTTCGTTGTGTTTTAATGAATGGTTACAACACTTAAATGAAGTACTCGGAGAAGAAACTCTTCTCGTGGTAAGATATGATGCGTTGTGGATTTTCTTGAAAGGTTACCACACATAAATGAAGTGCTATGATCAGAAACACTTCTTAGTAGGATATGATCCTTTGTGGTGTTTTCTTTAAAGTTTACTACCCATAAATGAAGTACTCACATAATAAACACTTGTCGGAGTAGGGTAAGATGCTTTGTGATGTTTTATTTAATGCTTACCACCCAACAATTAAATACATTGATCGAAATCACTCCTAAATTAAGTACTCGGACATGAAACACTTAGTGTGGCATTTATGCTTCTTCGTTGTGTTTTAATGAATGGTTACAACACTTAAATGAAGTACTCGGAGAAGAAACTCTTCTCGTGGTAAGATATGATGCGTTGTGGAGTTTCCTTGAAAGCTAACACACATAAATGAAGTGCTATGATCAGAAACACTTCTTAGTAGGATATTATCCTTTGTGGTGTTTTCTTTAATGTTTACTACCCATAAATGAAGTACTCACATAATAAACACTTGTCGGAGTAGGGTAAGATGCTTTGTGATGTTTTATTTAATGCTTACCACCCATCAATTAAGTACATTGATCGAAATCACTCCTAAATTAAGTACTCGGACATGAAACAATTAGTGTGGCATTTATGCTTCTTCGTTGTGTTTTAATGAATTGTTACAACACTTAAATGAAGTACTCGGAGAAGAAACTCTTCTCGTGGTAAGATATGATGCGTTGTGGATTTTCTTGAAAGGTTACCACACATAAATGAAGTGCTATGATCAGAAACACTTTTTAGTACGATATGATGCTTTGTGGTGTTTTCTTTAATGGTAACCACCCATAAATGAAGTATTCAGATAAGAAACACTTGTCGGAGTAGGGTAAGATGCTTTGTGATGTTTTATTTCATGGTTACCACCCAGCAATTAAGTACATTGATCGAAATCATTCATAAATGAAGTACTCGGACATGAATCACTTAGAGTGGTATTTATGCTTCTTCGTTGTGTTTTAATGAATGGTTACAACACTTAAATGAAGTACTCGGAGAAGAAACTCTTCTCGTGGTAAGATATGATGCGTTGTGGAGTTTTCTTGAAAGGTTACCACACATAAATGAAGTGCTATGATCAGAAACACTTCTTTGTAGGATATGATCCTTTGTGGTGTTTTCTTTAATGTTTACTACCCATAAATGAAGTACTCATATAATAAACACTTCTCGGAGTAGGTTAAGATGCTTTGCGATGTTTTATTTAATGCTTACCACCCATCAATTAAGTACATTGATCGAAATCACTCCTAAATTAAGTACTCGGACATGAAACAATTAGTGTGGCATTTATGCTTCTTCTTTGTGTTTTAATGAATTGTTACAACACTTAAATGAAGTACTCGGAGAAGAAACTCTTCTCGTGGTAATATTTGATTCTTTGTAGAGTGTTCTTGAAATGTTAACACTCACAAATGAATTATTATGATTAGAAACACTTTTTAGTACGATATGATGCTTTGTGGTGTTTTCTTTAATGGTTACCACCAATAAATGAAGTATTCAGATAAGAAACACTTTTCGTAGTAGGATAAGATGCTTTGTGATGTTTTATTTCATGTTTACCACCCATCAATTAAGTACATTGATCGAAATCATTCATAAATGAAGTACTCGGACATGAAACACTTAGATTGGTATTTATGCTACTTCGTTGTGTTTTAATGAATGGTTACAACACTTAAATGAAGTACTCGGAGAAGAAACTCTTCTCGTGGTAAGATATGATGCGTTGTGGATTTTCTTGAAAGGTTACCACACATAAATGAAGTGCTATGATCAGAAACACTTCTTAGTAGGATATGATCCTTTGTGGTGTTTTCTTTAAAGTTTACTACCCATAAATGAAGTACTCACATAATAAACACTTGTCGGAGTAGGGTAAGATGCTTTGTGATGTTTTATTTAATGCTTACCACCCAACAATTAAATACATTGATCGAAATCACTCCTAAATTAAGTACTCGGACATGAAACACTTAGTGTGGCATTTATGCTTCTTCGTTGTGTTTTAATGAATGGTTACAACACTTAAATGAAGTACTCGGAGAAGAAACTCTTCTCGTGGTAAGATATGATGCGTTGTGGAGTTTCCTTGAAAGCTAACACACATAAATGAAGTGCTATGATCAGAAACACTTCTTAGTAGGATATTATCCTTTGTGGTGTTTTCTTTAATGTTTACTACCCATAAATGAAGTACTCACATAATAAACACTTGTCGGAGTAGCGTAAGATGCTTTGTGATGTTTTATTTAATGCTTACCACCTATCAATTAAGTACATTGATCGAAATCACTCCTAAATTAAGTACTCGGACATGAAACAATTAGTGTGGCATTTATGCTTCTTCGTTGTGTTTTAATGAATTGTTACAACACTTAAATGAAGTACTCGGAGAAGAAACTCTTCTCGTGGTAATATTTGATGCTTTGTAGAGTGTTCTTGAAATATTACCACTCACAAATGAATTATTATGATTAGAAACACTTTTTAGTACGATATGATGTTTTGTGGTGTTTTCTTTAATGGTTACCACCCATAAATGAAGTATTCAGATAAGAAACACTTTTCGTAGTAGGATAAGATGCTTTGTGATGTTTTATTTCATGTTTACCACCCAGCAATTAAGTACAATGATCGAAATCATTCATAAATGAAGTACTCGGACATGAAACACATAGAGTGGTATTTATGCTACTTCGTTGTGTTTTAATGAATGGTTACAACACTTAAATGAAGTACTCGGAGAAGAAACTCTTCTCGTGGTAAGATATGATGCGTTGTGGAGTTTCCTTGAAAGGTAACACACATAAATGAAGTGCTATGATCAGAAACACTTCTTAGTAGGATATTATCCTTTGTTGTGTTTTCTTTAATGTTTACTACCCATAAATGAAGTACTCACATAATAAACACTTGTCGGAGTAGGGTAAGATGCTTTGTGATGTTTTATTTAATGCTTACCACCCATCAATTAAGTACATTGATCGAAATCACTCCTAAATTAAGTACTCGGACATGAAACAATTAGTGTGGCATTTATGCTTCTTCGTTGTGTTTTAATGAATTGTTACAACACTTAAATGAAGTACTCGGAGAAGAAACTCTTTTCGTGGTAATATTTGATGCTTTGTAGAGTGTTCTTGAAATGTTAACACTCACAAATGAATTATTATGATTAGAAACACTTTTTAGTACGATATGATGCTTTGTGGTGTTTTCTTTAATGGTTACCACCCATAAATGAAGTATTCAGATAAGAAACACTTTTCGTAGTAGGATAAGATGCTTTGTGATGTTTTATTTCATGTTTACCACCCAGCAATTAAGTACATTGATCGAAATCATTCATAAATGAAGTACTCGGACATGAAACACTTAGAGTGGTATTTAAGCTACTTCGTTGTGTTTTAATGAATGGTTACAACACTTAAATGAAGTACTCGGAGAAGAAACTCTTCTCGTGGTAAGATATGATGCGTTGTGGATTTTCTTGAAAGGTTACCACACATAAATGAAGTGCTATGATCAGAAACACTTCTTAGTAGGATATGATCCTTTGTGGTGTTTTCTGTAAAGTTTACTACCCATAAATGAAGTACTCACATAATAAACACTTGTCGGAGTAGGGTAAGATGCTTTGTGATGTTTTATTTAATGCTTACCACCCATCAATTAAGTACATTGATCGAAATCACTCCTAAATTAAGTATTCGGACATGAAACACTTAGTGTGGCCTTTATGCTTCTTCGTTGTGTTTTAATGAATTGTTACAACACTTAAATGAAGTACTCGGAGAAGAAACTCTTCTCGTGGTAAGATATGATGCGTTGTGGAGTTTTCTTGAAAGGTTACCACACATAAATGAAGTGCTATGATCAGAAACACTTCTTTGTAGGATATGATCCTTTGTGGTGTTTTCTTTAATGTTTACTACCCATAAATGAAGTACTCATATAATAAAAACTTCTCGGAGTAGGTTAAGATGCTTTGTGATGTTTTATTTAATGCTTACCACCCATCAATTAAGTACATTGATCGAAATCACTCCTAAATTAAGTACTCGGACATGAAACAATTAGTGTGGCATTTATGCTTCTTCGTTGTGTTTTAATGAATTGTTACAACACTTAAATGAAGTACTCGGAGAAGAAACTCTTCTCGTGGTAATATTTGATGCTTTGTAGAGTGTTCTTGAAATGTTAACACTCACAAATGAATTATTATGATTAGAAACACTTTTTAGTACGATATGATGCTTTGTGGTGTTTTCTTTAATGGTTACCACCCATAAATGAAGTATTCAGATAAGAAACACTTTTCGTAGTAGGATAAGATGCTTTGTGATGTTTTATTTCATGTTTACCACCCAGCAATTAAGTACAATGATCGAAATCATTCATAAATGAAGTACTCGGACATGAAACACTTAGAGTGGTATTTATGCTACTTCGTTGTGTTTTAATGAATGGTTACAACACTTAAATGAAGTACTCGGAGAAGAAACTCTTCTCGTGGTAAGATATGATGCGTTGTGGAGTTTCCTTGAAAGGTAACACACATAAATGATGCTATGATCAGAAACACTTCTTAGTAGGATATTATCCTTTGTGGTGTTTTCTTTAATGTTTACTACCCATAAATGAAGTACTCACATAATAAACACTTGTCGGAGTAGGGTAAGATGCTTTGTGATGTTTTATTTAATGTTTACCACCCAACAATTAAGTACATTGATCGAAATCACTCCTAAATTAAGTACTCGGACATGAAACACCTAGTGTGGCATTTAATCTTCTTCGTTGTGTATTAATGAATGGTTACAACACTTAAATGAAGTACTCGGAGAAGAAACTCTTCTCGTGGTAAGATATGATACGTTGTGGAGTTTCTTGAAAGGTTACCACACATAAATGAAGTGCTATGATCAGAAACACTTCTTAGTAGGATATGATCCTTTGTGGTGTTTTCTTTAAAGTTTACTACCCATAAATGAAGTACTCACATAATAAACACTTGTCGGAGTAGGGTAAGATGCTTTGTGATGTTTTATTTAATGCTTACCACCCATCAATTAAGTACATTGATCGAAATCACTCCTAAATTAAGTATTCGGACATGAAACACTTAGTGTGGCCTTTATGCTTCTTCGTTGTGTTTTAATGAATGGTTACAACACTTAAATGAAGTACTCGGAGAAGAAACTCTTCTCGTGGTAAGATATGATGCGTTGTGGAGTTTTCTTGAAAGGTTACCACACATAAATGAAGTGCTATGATCAGAAACACTTCTTAGTAGGATATGATCCTTTGTGGTGTTTTCTTTAAAGTTTACTACCCATAAATGAAGTACTCACATAATAAACACTTGTCGGAGTAGGGTAAGATGCTTTGTGATGTTTTATTTAATGCTTACCACCCATCAATTAAGTACATTGATCGAAATCACTCCTAAATTAAGTACTCGGACATGAAACAATTAGTGTGGCATTTATGCTTCTTCGTTGTGTTTTAATGAATTGTTACAACACTTAAATGAAGTACTCGGAGAAGAAACTCTTCTCGTGGTAATATTTGATGCTTTGTAGAGTGTTCTTGAAATGTGAACACTCACAAATGAATTATTATGATTAGAAACACTTTTTAGTACGATATGATGCTTTGTGGTGTTTTCTTTAATGGTAACCACCCATAAATGAAGTATTCAGATAAGAAACACTTTTCGTAGTAGGATAAGATGCTTTGTGATGTTTTATTTCATGGTTACCACCCAGCAATTAAGTACATTGATCGAAATCATTCATAAATGAATTACTCGGACATGAATCACTTAGAGTGGTATTTATGCTTCTTCGTTGTGTTTTAATGAATGGTTACAACACTTAAATGAAGTACTCGGAGAAGAAACTCTTCTCGTAGTAAGATATGATGCGTTGTGGATTTTCTTGAAAGGTTACCACACATAAATGAAGTGCTATGATCAGAAACACTTCTTAGTAGGATATGATCCTTTGTGGTGTTTTCTTTAAAGTTTACTACCCATAAATGAAGTACTCACATAATAAACACTTGTCGGAGTAGGGTAAGATGCTTTGTGATGTTTTATTTAATGCTTACCACCCATCAATTAAGTACATTGATCGAAATCACTCCTAAATTAAGTATTCGGACATGAAACACTTAGTGTGGCCTTTATGCTTCTTCGTTGTGTTTTAATGAATGGTTACAACACTTAAATGAAGTACTCGGAGAAGAAACTCTTCTCGCGGTAAGATATGATGCGTTGTGGAGTTTTCTTGAAAGGTTACCACACATAAATGAAGTGATATGATCAGAAACACTTCTTTGTAGGATATGATCCTTTGTGGTGTTTTCTTTAATGTTTACTACCCATAAATGAAGTACTCATATAATAAACACTTCTCGGAGTAGGTTAAGATGCTTTGTGATGTTTTATTTAATGCTTACCACCCATCAATTAAGTACATTGATCGAAATCACTCCTAAATTAAGTACTCGGACATGAAACAATTAGTGTGGCATTTATGCTTCTTCATTGTGTTTTAATGAATTGTTACAACACTTAAATGAAGTACTCGGAGAAGAAACTCTTCTCGTGGTAATATTTGATGCTTTGTAGAGTGTTCTTGAAATGTTAACACTCACAAATGAATTATTATGATTAGAAACACTTTTTAGTACGATATGATGCTTTGTGGTGTTTTCTTTAATGGTTACCACCCATAAATGAAGTATTCAGATAAGAAACACTTTTCGTAGTAGGATAAGATGCTTTGTGATGTTTTATTTCATGTTTACCACCCAGCAATTAAGTACATTGATCGAAATCATTCATAAATGAAGTACTCGGACATGAAACACTTAGAGTGGTATTTATGCTACTTCGTTGTGTTTTAATGAATGGTTACAACACTTAAATGAAGTACTCGGAGAAGAAACTCTTCTCGTGGTAAGATATGATGCGTTGTGGAGTTTTCTTGAAAGGTTACCACACATAAATGAAGTGCTATGATCAGAAACACTTCTTAGTAGGATATGATCCTTTGTGGTGTTTTCTTTAAAGTTTACTACCCATAAATGAAGTACTCACATAATAAACACTTGTCGGAGTAGGGTAAGATGCTTTGTGATGTTTTATTTAATGCTTACCACCCAACAATTTAGTACATTGATCGAAATCACTCCTAAATTAAGTACTCGGACATGAAACACTTAGTGTGGCATTTATGCTTCTTCGTTGTGTTTTAATGAATGGTTACAACACTTAAATGAAGTACTCGGAGAAGAAACTCTTCTCGTGGTAAGATATGATGCGTTGTGGAGTTTCCTTGAAAGGTAACACACATAAATGAAGTGCTATGATCAGAAACACTTCTTAGTAGGATATTATCCTTTGTGGTGTTTTCTTTAATGTTTACTACCCATAAATGAAGTACTCACATAATAAACACTTGTCGGAGTAGGGTAAGATGCTTTGTGATGTTTTATTTAATGCTTACCACCCAACAATTAAGTACATTGATCGAAATCACTCCTAAATTAAGTACTCGGACATGAAACACTTAGTGTGGCATTTATGCTTCTTCGTTGTGTTTTAATGAATGGTTACAACACTTAAATGAAGTACTCGGAGAAGAAACTCTTCTCGTGGTAAGATATGATGCGTTGTAGAGTTTCCTTGAAAGCTAACACACATAAATGAAGTGCTATGATCAGAAACACTTCTTAGTAGGATATTATCCTTTGTGGTGTTTTCTTTAATGTTTACTACCCATAAATGAAGTACTCACATAATAAACACTTGTCGGAGTAGCGTAAGATGCTTTGTGATGTTTTATTTAATGCTTACCACCCATCAATTAAGTACATTGATCGAAATCACTCCTAAATTAAGTACTCGGACATGAAACACCTAGTGTGGCATTTATGCTTCTTCGTTGTGTTTTAATGAATGGTTACAACACTTAAATGAAGTACTCGGAGAAGAAACTCTTCTCGTGGTAAGATATGATACGTTGTGGAGTTTCTTGAAAGGTTACCACACATAAATTAAGTGCTATGATCAGAAACACTTCTTAGTAGGATATGATCCTTTGTGGTGTTTTCTTTAAAGTTTACTACCCATAAATGAAGTACTCACATAATAAACACTTGTCGGAGTAGGGTAAGATGCTTTGTGATGTTTTATTTAATGCTTACCACCCATCAATTAAGTACATTGATCGAAATCACTCCTAAATTAAGTATTCGGACATGAAACACTTAGTGTGGCCTTTATGCTTCTTCGTTGTGTTTTAATGAATGGTTACAACACTTAAATGAAGTACTCGGAGAAGAAACTCTTCTCGTGGTAAGATATGATGCGTTGTGGAGTTTTCTTGAAAGGTTACCACACATAAATGAAGTGCTATGATCAGAAACACTTCTTAGTAGGATATGATCCTTTGTGGTGTTTTCTTTAAAGTTTACTACCCATAAATGAAGTACTCACATAATAAACACTTGTCGGAGTAGGGTAAGATGCTTTGTGATGTTTTATTTAATGCTTACCACCCATCAATTAAGTACATTGATCGAAATCACTCCTAAATTAAGTACTCGGACATGAAACAATTAGTGTGGCATTTATGCTTCTTCGTTGTGTTTTAATGAATTGTTACAACACTTAAATGAAGTACTCGGAGAAGAAACTCTTCTCGTGGTAATATTTGATGCTTTGTAGAGTGTTCTTGAAATGTGAACACTCACAAATGAATTATTATGATTAGAAACACTTTTTAGTACGATATGATGCTTTGTGGTGTTTTCTTTAATGGTAACCACCCATAAATGAAGTATTCAGATAAGAAACACTTTTCGTAGTAGGATAAGATGCTTTGTGATGTTTTATTTCATGGTTACCACCCAGCAATTAAGTACATTGATCGAAATCATTCATAAATGAATTACTCGGACATGAATCACTTAGAGTGGTATTTATGCTTCTTCGTTGTGTTTTAATGAATGGTTACAACACTTAAATGAAGTACTCGGAGAAGAAACTCTTCTCGTAGTAAGATATGATGCGTTGTGGATTTTCTTGAAAGGTTACCACACATAAATGAAGTGCTATGATCAGAAACACTTCTTAGTAGGATATGATCCTTTGTGGTGTTTTCTTTAAAGTTTACTACCCATAAATGAAGTACTCACATAATAAACACTTGTCGGAGTAGGGTAAGATGCTTTGTGATGTTTTATTTAATGCTTACCACCCATCAATTAAGTACATTGATCGAAATCACTCCTAAATTAAGTATTCGGACATGAAACACTTAGTGTGGCCTTTATGCTTCTTCGTTGTGTTTTAATGAATGGTTACAACACTTAAATGAAGTACTCGGAGAAGAAACTCTTCTCGTGGTAAGATATGATGCGTTGTGGAGTTTTCTTGAAAGGTTACCACACATAAATGAAGTGATATGATCAGAAACACTTCTTTGTAGGATATGATCCTTTGTGGTGTTTTCTTTAATGTTTACTACCCATAAATGAAGTACTCATATAATAAACACTTCTCGGAGTAGGTTAAGATGCTTTGTGATGTTTTATTTAATGCTTACCACCCATCAATTAAGTACATTGATCGAAATCACTCCTAAATTAAGTACTCGGACATGAAACAATTAGTGTGGCATTTATGCTTCTTCATTGTGTTTTAATGAATTGTTACAACACTTAAATGAAGTACTCGGAGAAGAAACTCTTCTCGTGGTAATATTTGATGCTTTGTAGAGTGTTCTTGAAATGTTAACACTCACAAATGAATTATTATGATTAGAAACACTTTTTAGTACGATATGATGCTTTGTGGTGTTTTCTTTAATGGTTACCACCCATAAATGAAGTATTCAGATAAGAAACACTTTTCGTAGTAGGATAAGATGCTTTGTGATGTTTTATTTCATGTTTACCACCCAGCAATTAAGTACATTGATCGAAATCATTCATAAATGAAGTACTCGGACATGAAACACTTAGAGTGGTATTTATGCTACTTCGTTGTGTTTTAATGAATGGTTACAACACTTAAATGAAGTACTCGGAGAAGAAACTCTTCTCGTGGTAAGATATGATGCGTTGTGGAGTTTTCTTGAAAGGTTACCACACATAAATGAAGTGCTATGATCAGAAACACTTCTTAGTAGGATATGATCCTTTGTGGTGTTTTCTTTAAAGTTTACTACCCATAAATGAAGTACTCACATAATAAACACTTGTCGGAGTAGGGTAAGATGCTTTGTGATGTTTTATTTAATGCTTACCACCCAACAATTTAGTACATTGATCGAAATCACTCCTAAATTAAGTACTCGGACATGAAACACTTAGTGTGGCATTTATGCTTCTTCGTTGTGTTTTAATGAATGGTTACAACACTTAAATGAAGTACTCGGAGAAGAAACTCTTCTCGTGGTAAGATATGATGCGTTGTGGAGTTTCCTTGAAAGGTAACACACATAAATGAAGTGCTATGATCAGAAACACTTCTTAGTAGGATATTATCCTTTGTGGTGTTTTCTTTAATGTTTACTACCCATAAATGAAGTACTCACATAATAAACACTTGTCGGAGTAGGGTAAGATGCTTTGTGATGTTTTATTTAATGCTTACCACCCAACAATTAAGTACATTGATCGAAATCACTCCTAAATTAAGTACTCGGACATGAAACACTTAGTGTGGCATTTATGCTTCTTCGTTGTGTTTTAATGAATGGTTACAACACTTAAATGAAGTACTCGGAGAAGAAACTCTTCTCGTGGTAAGATATGATGCGTTGTAGAGTTTCCTTGAAAGCTAACACACATAAATGAAGTGCTATGATCAGAAACACTTCTTAGTAGGATATTATCCTTTGTGGTGTTTTCTTTAATGTTTACTACCCATAAATGAAGTACTCACATAATAAACACTTGTCGGAGTAGCGTAAGATGCTTTGTGATGTTTTATTTAATGCTTACCACCCATCAATTAAGTACATTGATCGAAATCACTCCTAAATTAAGTACTCGGACATGAAACAATTAGTGTGGCATTTATGCTTCTTCGTTGTGTTTTAATGAATTATTACAACACTTAAATGAAGTACTCGGAGAAGAAACTCTTCTCGTGGTAATATTTGATGCTTTGTAGAGTGTTCTTGAAATGTTAACACTCACAAATGAATTATTATGATTAGAAACACTTTTTAGTACGATATGATGCTTTGTGGTGTTTTCTTTAATGGTTACCACCCATAAATGAAGTATTCAGATAAGAAACACTTTTCGTAGTAGGATAAGATGCTTTGTGATGTTTTATTTCATGTTTACCACCCAGCAATTAAGTACATTGATCGAAATCATTCATAAATGAAGTACTCGGACATGAAACACTTAGAGTGGTATTTAAGCTACTTCGTTGTGTTTTAATGAATGGTTACAACACTTAAATGAAGTACTCGGAGAAGAAACTCTTCTCGTGGTAAGATATGATGCGTTGTGGATTTTCTTGAAAGGTTACCACACATAAATGAAGTGCTATGATCAGAAACACTTCTTAGTAGGATATGATCCTTTGTGGTGTTTTCTTTAAAGTTTACTACCCATAAATGAAGTACTCACATAATAAACACTTGTCGGAGTAGGGTAAGATGCTTTGTGATGTTTTATTTAATGCTTACCACCCAACAATTAAGTACATTGATCGAAATCACTCCTAAATTAAGTACTCGGACATGAAACACTTAGTGTGGCATTTATGCTTCTTCGTTGTGTTTTAATGAATGGTTACAACACTTAAATGAAGTACTCGGAGAAGAAACTCTTCTCGTGGTAAGATATGATGCGTTGTGGAGTTTCCTTGAAAGCTAACACACATAAATGAAGTGCTATGATCAGAAACACTTCTTAGTAGGATATTATCCTTTGTGGTGTTTTCTTTAATGTTTACTACCCATAAATGAAGTACTCACATAATAAACACTTGTCGGAGTAGGGTAAGATGCTTTGTGATGTTTTATTTAATGCTTACCACCCATCATTTAAGTACATTGATCGAAATCACTCCTAAATTAAGTACTCGGACATGAAACAATTAGTGTGGCATTTATGCTTCTTCGTTGTGTTTTAATGAATTGTTACAACACTTAAATGAAGTACTCGGAGAAGAAACTCTTCTCGTGTTAATATTTGATGCTTTGTAGAGTGTTCTTGAAATATTACCACTCACAAATGAATTATTATGATTAGAAACACTTTTTAGTACGATATGATGTTTTGTGGTGTTTTCTTTAATGGTTACCACCCATAAATGAAGTATTCAGATAAGAAACACTTTTCGTAGTAGGATAAGATTCTTTGTGATGTTTTATTTCATGTTTACCACCCAGCAATTAAGTACAATGATCGAAATCATTCATAAATGAAGTACTCGGACATGAAACAATTAGTGTGGCATTTATGCTTCTTCGTTGTGTTTTAATGAATTGTTACAACACTTAAATGAAGTACTCGGAGAAGAAACTCTTCTCGTGGTAATATTTGATGCTTTGTAGAGTGTTCTTGAAATGTTAACACTCACAAATGAATTATTATGATTTGAAACACTTTTTAGTACGATATGATGCTTTGTGGTGTTTTCTTTAATGGTTACCACCCATAAATGAAGTATTCAGATAAGAAACACTTTTCGTAGTAGGATAAGATGCTTTGTGATGTTTTATTTCATGTTTACCACCCAGCAATTAAGTACATTGATCGAAATCATTCATAAATGAAGTACTCGGACATGAAACACTTAGAGTGGTATTTAAGCTACTTCGTTGTGTTTTAATGAATGGTTACAACACTTAAATGAAGTACTCGGAGAAGAAACTCTTCTCGTGGTAAGATATGATGCGTTGTGGATTTTCTTGAAAGGTTACCACACATAAATGAAGTGCTATGATCAGAAACACTTCTTAGTAGGATATGATCCTTTGTGGTGTTTTCTTTAAAGTTTACAACCCATAAATGAAGTACTCACATAATAAACACTTGTCGGAGTAGGGTAAGATGCTTTGTGATGTTTTATTTAATGCTTACCACCCAACAATTAAGTACATTGATCGAAATCACTCCTAAATTAAGTACTCGGACATGAAACACTTAGTGTGGCATTTATGCTTCTTCGTTGTGTTTTAATGAATGGTTACAAAACTTAAATGAAGTACTCGGAGAAGAAACTCTTCTCGTGGTAAGATATGATGCGTTGTGGAGTTTCCTTGAAAGCTAACACACATAAATGAAGTGCTATGATCAGAAACACTTCTTAGTAGGATATGATCCTTTGTGGTGTTTTCTTTAAAGTTTACTACCCATAAATGAAGTACTCACATAATAAACACTTGTCGGAGTAGGGTAAGATGCTTTGTGATGTTTTATTTAATGCTTACCACCCATCATTTAAGTACATTGATCGAAATCACTCCTAAATTAAGTACTCGGACATGAAACACTTAGTGTGGCATTTATGCTTCTTCGTTGTGTTTTAATGAATGGTTACAACACTTAAATGAAGTACTCGGAGAAGAAACTCTTCTCGTGGTAAGATATGATGCGTTGTGGAGTTTTCTTGAAAGGTTACCACACATAAATGAAGTGCTATGATCAGAAACACTTCTTAGTAGGATATGATCCTTTGTGGTGTTTTCTTTAAAGTTTACTACCCATAAATGAAGTACTCACATAATAAACACTTGTCGGAGTGGCGTAAGATGCTTTGTGATGTTTTATTTAATGCTTACCACCCATCAATTAAGTACATTGATCGAAATCACTCCTAAATTAAGTACTCGGACATGAAACAATTAGTGTGGCATTTATGCTTCTTCGTTGTGTTTTAATGAATTGTTACAACACTTAAATGAAGTACTCGGAGAAGAAACTCTTCTCGTGGTAATATTTGATGCTTTGTAGAGTGTTCTTGAAATGTTAACACTCACAAATGAATTATTATGATTAGAAACACTTTTTAGTACGATATGATGCTTTGTGGTGTTTTCTTTAATGGTTACCACCCATAAATGAAGTATTCAGATAAGAAACACTTTTCGTAGTAGGATAAGATGCTTTGTGATGTTTTATTTCATGTTTACCACCCAGCAATTAAGTACATTGATCGAAATCATTCATAAATGAAGTACTCGGACATGAAACACTTAGAGTGGTATTTAAGCTACTTCGTTGTGTTTTAATGAATGGTTACAACACTTAAATGAAGTACTCGGAGAAGAAACTCTTCTCGTGGTAATATTTGATGCTTTGTAGAGTGTTCTTGAAATATTACCACTCACAAATGAATTATTATGATTAGAAACACTTTTCAGTACGATATGATGTTTTGTGGTGTTTTCTTTAATGGTTACCACCCATAAATGAAGTATTCAGATAAGAAACACTTTTCGTAGTAGGATAAGATGCTTTGTGATGTTTTATTTCATGTTTACCACCCAGCAATTAAGTACAATGATCGAAATCATTCATAAATGAAGTACTCGGACATGAAACACTTAGAGTGGTATTTATGCTACTTCGTTGTGTTTTAATGAATGGTTACAACACTTAAATGAAGTACTCGGAGAAGAAACTCTTCTCGTGGTAAGATATGATGCGTTGTGGAGTTTCCTTGAAAGGTAACACACATAAATGAAGTGCTATGATCAGAAACACTTCTTAGTAGGATATTATCCTTTGTGGTGTTTTCTTTAATGTTTACTACCCATAAATGAAGTACTCACATAATAAACACTTGTCGGAGTAGGGTAAGATGCTTTGTGATGTTTTATTTAATGCTTACCACCCAACAATTAAGTACATTGATCGAAATCACTCCTAAATTAAGTACGCGGACATGAAACAATTAGTGTGGCATTTATGCTTCTTCGTTGTGTTTTAATGAATGGTTACAACACTTAAATGAAGTACTCGGAGAAGAAACTCTTCTCGTGGTAAGATATGATGCGTTGTGGAGTTTCTTGAAATGTTACCACACATAAATGAAGTGCTATGATCAGAAACACTTCTTAGTAGGATATGATCCTTTGTGGTGTTTTCTTTAAAGTTTACTACCCATAAATGAAGTACTCACATAATAAACACTTGTCGGAGTAGGGTAAGATGCTTTGTGATGTTTTATTTAATGCTTACCACCCATCAATTAAGTACATTGATCGAAATCACTCCTAAATTAAGTACTCGGACATGAAACAATTAGTGTGGCATTTATGCTTCTTCGTTGTGTTTTAATGAATTGTTACAACATTTAAATGAAGTAATCGGAGAAGAAACTCTTCTCGTGGTAATATTTGATGCTTTGTAGAGTGTTCTTGAAATGTTAACACTCACAAATGAATTATTATGATTAGAAACACTTTTTAGTACGATATGATGCTTTGTGGTGTTTTCTTTAATGGTTACCACCCATAAATGAAGTATTCAGATAAGAAACACTTTTCGTAGTAGGATAAGATGCTTTGTGATGTTTTATTTCATGTTTACCACCCAGCAATTAAGTACAATGATCGAAATCATTCATAAATGAAGTACTCGGACATGAAACACTTAGAGTGGTATTTAAGCTACTTCGTTGTGTTTTAATGAATGGTTACAACACTTAAATGAAGTACTCGGAGAAGAAACTCTTCTCGTGGTAAGATATGATGCGTTGTGGATTTTCTTGAAAGGTTACCACACATAAATGAAGTGCTATGATCAGAAACACTTCTTAGTAGGATATGATCCTTTGTGGTGTTTTCTTTAAAGTTTACAACCCATAAATGAAGTACTCACATAATAAACACTTGTCGGAGTAGGGTAAGATGCTTTGTGATGTTTTATTTAATGCTTACCACCCAACAATTAAGTACATTGATCGAAATCACTCCTAAATTAAGTACTCGGACATGAAACACTTAGTGTGGCATTTATGCTTCTTCGTTGTGTTTTAATGAATGGTTACAAAACTTAAATGAAGTACTCGGAGAAGAAACTCTTCTCGTGGTAAGATATGATGCGTTGTGGAGTTTCCTTGAAAGCTAACACACATAAATGAAGTGCTATGATCAGAAACACTTCTTAGTAGGATATGATCCTTTGTGGTGTTTTCTTTAAAGTTTACTACCCATAAATGAAGTACTCACATAATAAACACTTGTCGGAGTAGGGTAAGATGCTTTGTGATGTTTTATTTAATGCTTACCACCCATCATTTAAGTACATTGATCGAAATCACTCCTAAATTAAGTACTCGGACATGAAACACTTAGTGTGGCATTTATGCTTCTTCGTTGTGTTTTAATGAATGGTTACAACACTTAAATGAAGTACTCGGAGAAGAAACTCTTCTCGTGGTAAGATATGATGCGTTGTGGAGTTTTCTTGAAAGGTTACCACACATAAATGAAGTGCTATGATCAGAAACACTTCTTAGTAGGATATGATCCTTTGTGGTGTTTTCTTTAAAGTTTACTACCCATAAATGAAGTACTCACATAATAAACACTTGTCGGAGTGGCGTAAGATGCTTTGTGATGTTTTATTTAATGCTTACCACCCATCAATTAAGTACATTGATCGAAATCACTCCTAAATTAAGTACTCGGACATGAAACAATTAGTGTGGCATTTATGCTTCTTCGTTGTGTTTTAATGAATTGTTACAACACTTAAATGAAGTACTCGGAGAAGAAACTCTTCTCGTGGTAATATTTGATGCTTTGTAGAGTGTTCTTGAAATGTTAACACTCACAAATGAATTATTATGATTAGAAACACTTTTTAGTACGATATGATGCTTTGTGGTGTTTTCTTTAATGGTTACCACCCATAAATGAAGTATTCAGATAAGAAACACTTTTCGTAGTAGGATAAGATGCTTTGTGATGTTTTATTTCATGTTTACCACCCAGCAATTAAGTACATTGATCGAAATCATTCATAAATGAAGTACTCGGACATGAAACACTTAGAGTGGTATTTAAGCTACTTCGTTGTGTTTTAATGAATGGTTACAACACTTAAATGAAGTACTCGGAGAAGAAACTCTTCTCGTGGTAATATTTGATGCTTTGTAGAGTGTTCTTGAAATATTACCACTCACAAATGAATTATTATGATTAGAAACACTTTTCAGTACGATATGATGTTTTGTGGTGTTTTCTTTAATGGTTACCACCCATAAATGAAGTATTCAGATAAGAAACACTTTTCGTAGTAGGATAAGATGCTTTGTGATGTTTTATTTCATGTTTACCACCCAGCAATTAAGTACAATGATCGAAATCATTCATAAATGAAGTACTCGGACATGAAACACTTAGAGTGGTATTTATGCTACTTCGTTGTGTTTTAATGAATGGTTACAACACTTAAATGAAGTACTCGGAGAAGAAACTCTTCTCGTGGTAAGATATGATGCGTTGTGGAGTTTCCTTGAAAGGTAACACACATAAATGAAGTGCTATGATCAGAAACACTTCTTAGTAGGATATTATCCTTTGTGGTGTTTTCTTTAATGTTTACTACCCATAAATGAAGTACTCACATAATAAACACTTGTCGGAGTAGGGTAAGATGCTTTGTGATGTTTTATTTAATGCTTACCACCCAACAATTAAGTACATTGATCGAAATCACTCCTAAATTAAGTACGCGGACATGAAACAATTAGTGTGGCATTTATGCTTCTTCGTTGTGTTTTAATGAATGGTTACAACACTTAAATGAAGTACTCGGAGAAGAAACTCTTCTCGTGGTAAGATATGATGCGTTGTGGAGTTTCTTGAAATGTTACCACACATAAATGAAGTGCTATGATCAGAAACACTTCTTAGTAGGATATGATCCTTTGTGGTGTTTTCTTTAAAGTTTACTACCCATAAATGAAGTACTCACATAATAAACACTTGTCGGAGTAGGGTAAGATGCTTTGTGATGTTTTATTTAATGCTTACCACCCATCAATTAAGTACATTGATCGAAATCACTCCTAAATTAAGTACTCGGACATGAAACAATTAGTGTGGCATTTATGCTTCTTCGTTGTGTTTTAATGAATTGTTACAACATTTAAATGAAGTAATCGGAGAAGAAACTCTTCTCGTGGTAATATTTGATGCTTTGTAGAGTGTTCTTGAAATGTTAACACTCACAAATGAATTATTATGATTAGAAACACTTTTTAGTACGATATGATGCTTTGTGGTGTTTTCTTTAATGGTTACCACCCATAAATGAAGTATTCAGATAAGAAACACTTTTCGTAGTAGGATAAGATGCTTTGTGATGTTTTATTTCATGTTTACCACCCAGCAATTAAGTACATTGATCGAAATCATTCATAAATGAAGTACTCGGACATGAAACACTTAGAGTGGTATTTATGCTACTTCGTTGTGTTTTAATGAATGGTTACAACACTTAAATGAAGTACTCGGAGAAGAAACTCTTCTCGTGGTAATATTTGATGCTTTGTAGAGTGTTCTTGAAATGTTAACACTCACAAATGAATTATTATGATTAGAAACACTTTTTAGTACGATATGATGCTTTGTGGTGTTTTCTTTAATGGTTACCACCCATAAATGAAGTATTCAGATAAGAAACACTTTTCGTAGTAGGATAAGATGCTTTGTGATGTTTTATTTCATGTTTACCACCCAGCAATTAAGTACATTGATCGAAATCATTCATAAATGAAGTACTCGGACATGAAACACTTAGAGTGGTATTTAAGCTACTTCGTTGTGTTTTAATGAATGGTTACAACACTTAAATGAAGTACTCGGAGAAGAAACTCTTCTCGTGGTAAGATATGATGCGTTGTGGAGTTTCCTTGAAAGGTAACACACATAAATGAAGTGCTATGATCAGAAACACTTCTTAGTAGGATATTATCCTTTGTGGTGTTTTCTTTAATGTTTACTACCCATAAATGAAATACTCACATAATAAACACTTGTCGGAGTAGGGTAAGATGCTTTGTGATGTTTTATTTAATGCTTACCACCCAACAATTAAGTACATTGATCGAAATCACTCCTAAATTAAGTACGCGGACATGAAACAATTAGTGTGGCATTTATGCTTCTTCGTTGTGTTTTAATGAATGGTTACAACACTTAAATGAAGTACTCGGAGAAGAAACTCTTCTCGTGGTAAGATATGATGCGTTGTGGAGTTTCTTGAAATGTTACCACACATAAATGAAGTGCTATGATCAGAAACACTTCTTAGTAGGATATGATCCTTTGTGGTGTTTTCTTTAAAGTTTACTACCCATAAATGAAGTACTCACATAATAAACACTTGTCGGAGTAGGGTAAGATGCTTTGTGATGTTTTATTTAATGCTTACCACCCATCAATTAAGTACATTGATCGAAATCACTCCTAAATTAAGTACTCGGACATGAAACAATTAGTGTGGCATTTATGCTTCTTCGTTGTGTTTTAATGAATTGTTACAACATTTAAATGAAGTAATCGGAGAAGAAACTCTTCTCGTGGTAATATTTGATGCTTTGTAGAGTGTTCTTGAAATGTTAACACTCACAAATGAATTATTATGATTAGAAACACTTTTTAGTACGATATGATGCTTTGTGGTGTTTTCTTTAATGGTTACCACCCATAAATGAAGTATTCAGATAAGAAACACTTTTCGTAGTAGGATAAGATGCTTTGTGATGTTTTATTTCATGTTTACCACCCAGCAATTAAGTACATTGATCGAAATCATTCATAAATGAAGTACTCGGACATGAAACACTTAGAGTGGTATTTAAGCTACTTCGTTGTGTTTTAATGAATGGTTACAACACTTAAATGAAGTACTCGGAGAAGAAACTCTTCTCGTGGTAAGATATGATGCGTTGTGGATTTTCTTGAAAGGTTACCACACATAAATGAAGTGCTATGATCAGAAACACTTTTTAGTAGGATATGATCCTTTGTGGTGTTTTCTTTAATGGTTACCACTCATAAATGAAGTATTCAGATAAGAAACACTTTTCGTAGTAGGATAAGATGCTTTGTGATGTTTTATTTCATGTTTACCACCCAGCAATTAAGTACAATGATCGAAATCATTCATAAATGAAGTACTCGGACATGAAACACTTAGAGTGGTATTTATGCTACTTCGTTGTGTTTTAATGAATGGTTACAACACTTAAATGAAGTACTCGGAGAAGAAACTCTTCTCGTGGTAATATTTGATGCTTTGTAGAGTGTTCTTGAAATGTTAACACTCACAAATGAATTATTATGATTAGAAACACTTTTTAGTACGATATGATGCTTTGTGGTGTTTTCTTTAATGGTTACCACCCATAAATGAAGTATTCAGATAAGAAACACTTTTCGTAGTAGGATAAGAATGTTTTATTTCATGTTTACCACCCAGCAATTAAGTACATTGATCGAAATCATTCATAAATGAAGTACTCGGACATGAAACACTTAGAGTGGTATTTAAGCTACTTCGTTGTGTTTTAATGAATGGTTACAACACTTAAATGAAGTACTCAGAGAAGAAACTCTTCTCGTGGTAAGATATGATGCGTTGTGGATTTTCTTGAAAGGTTACCACACATAAATGAAGTGCTATGATCAGAAACACTTCTTAGTAGGATATGATCCTTTGTGGTGTTTTCTTTAAAGTTTACTACCCATAAATGAAGTACTCACATAATAAACACTTGTCGGAGTAGGGTAAGATGCTTTGTGATGTTTTATTTAATGCTTACCACCCAACAATTAAGTACATTGATCGAAATCACTCCTAAATTAAGTACTCGGACATGAAACACTTAGTGTGGCATTTATGCTTCTTCGTTGTGTTTTAATGAATGGTTACAACACTTAAATGAAGTACTCGGAGAAGAAACTCTTCTCGTGGTAAGATATGATGCGTTGTGGAGTTTCCTTGAAAGCTAACACACATAAATGAAGTGCTATGATCAGAAACACTTCTTAGTAGGATATTATCCTTTGTGGTGTTTTCTTTAATGTTTACTACCCATAAATGAAGTACTCACATAATAAACACTTGTCGGAGTAGGGTAAGATGCTTTGTGATGTTTTATTTAATGCTTACCACCCAACAATTAAGTACATTGATCGAAATCACTCCTAAATTAAGTACTCGGACATGAAACAATTAGTGTGGCATTTATGCTTCTTCGTTGTGTTTTAATGAATGGTTACAACACTTAAATGAAGTACTCGGAGAAGAAACTCTTCTCGTGGTAAGATATGATGCGTTGTGGAGTTTCTTGAAAT
>CAXKVX010003061.1:0-23724 GCA_964058865.1 Eleocharis quinqueflora
GGATCCTGCCCGTTGTTGAACGGTGAGACTGCAGGGGGGGCCGCTGTGCTGCCCAGTTGAGGGGATGTGAGTTTCTTTATATGACCTACCCAGCACATTACATTGCAAACAAAAGAACATAAATGCTGCACTCTTTTTTTGTTCTGCAAGTCCTTTGGCATACAAACTATTGAACTAATGAGTGTTCAAAAAAGTATTTCACAACTAGATATGTTCCTTGGCTTATGACTATTTTCAATTATTCATCTACTCCAGATTTTGTACTTGATTTTGTTTTTCCTACTTCAAGTTTTTGTTTTTAATTTTTTATATAAATAGATGTTGGATGGGCAAGAAAAAACCCTAGATGTCTCAACTAGTCAAACAAGTTTTGGTCAAGCAGCCAATACAGGAAAGACAAGTGGCAGCCCATTGAAGGCCAATCGGGACAAGACATTAAGAAGCCCCTCAAAGCAGGGAACTTTAGACACCTTTCTCAAACGGTGCCAGAGTCCCATTGCCAAAGAAGATCAGACTAAAATCAAGAACCCTAGATTTTAATTAAGGTTCTGTATCAGTATATCATGTGTATTCTTCTTGTTATCCCTGTATTTTGGAACATAATGATGAAAGAGCAGGGAATGTATATCCCTTTGGTGTAATATATGTAGTTACGAGGATGAAAATTATAAACTTGCCTTTGGACTGTTGTTGCTCAGGTATGGAATCTCATCGACGGGAACCACGTTGTTACTGATAACTTGAACAGTGTGAAACTTTTGTTGGCCGGTTCCTTGTGCAACAAACTGGTAAAAAGTACCTGTGTACTACCTGATGAAATAGATAATATGGCAACAATATAATAATATTTGGATATAGGTGCCTTGCAAATATTTTGACAGAATAAAACTTTGAATTACCTTATGCTAGCGCCACTCGAATCAATGTTAAAATATATGGTTTCAGACTGCGCATTTTGATATTATTATCAGAATGATGAAAAATGGCCGGTAGATCTACATTTATTTATCTTATTTCTATTGCAATATGTACCCTATGGTCATCTATTCTTTTATCTTATTGTAGTAGATTTATTCGTTGATCCGCATTGCTTTTTATAATGTATTATTTCTTCATTCTATTGGTAGCACCTGCCAGATAAAAGTCAACTTAAAGTGTATTTGGTTTTTTTTTACGGTTTTACCATAGTAGTTAGTTTATTCATGTTGAAATCCATGTAGTATTGACATTATAGTTTTTAGTATGCTTATCACTTCTATTTAAATTTTGTATGAATGGATTTGACTTGAATTAACTGTAGGATGCTACTTTTTCTCAAAAAAAAAAAAAAAAAAACTATGGGATGTACTACGAGCTTAAAGAGGCTTAGAATTTGCTAGCAACCAGCAAATTGCCCAAGAAGTTGTCTATGTGAATAAAGCACTAGATTTTGCTATAAGGGAATACAGTGACTGTTAATATAATTAATACATTGAATTTCCATTTATTTATAGAAAAAGTTAAGTGTCAACTTTTTTTGTTTGATCCAAATCTGTGTTTGCATGAAAATTGAAAAGACAGCTGAGAGAAATAAAGACATCCCTGTCTTTCATCTCCACTAAGCAATAGAAAAGAGCGCAAAGCAGATAATTATTTCAATTAATTGACAAGTCACAATTCTGAACCTCCTCACTGGTATCTTCACAGCGAGGAAACATTAATATCTCCATATAGCATTTGTAGGAAACATTAATAACCTCCATATAGCACTTGTAAGAATTGATGACGACAATGATATAGTGACCCAGCACCGGGGGCGGAGCTACGTGGAATTTTTTTTAAAATATGCTTATAATTTAAATTTTTTAAAAAAAATATGTATTATTTTGAACTATTTTGAAAAAAAAAGTAAATTTTGAACCACTTTGATAAAATTTCTGAATTCGCCCCCGCCTAAAACTGCTTCGAAATACTTCCAAAGTGATGATTCCATATGTAAAAAGCTGGGAGCTGTTAATTGTTTCTACAACTTCATCGTTTGTCTTTCAACTATATTTACTATAACTACAAGAAAAAATGTGGTATCCTCCAGTGAAAAATAAAAAAAATTGAGTAATGAAGTGATTAACATTCATATCAATGCCTTACCGTACTTGTTTATCCTCTAACAATTTTTTATTATAAATAATAAAAAAATGCGATATTCAACAGTTAAAAAATAAAATTTTGCTGATCATCAATTTTATGAATGCAGTACACTCTAGTTCTGATCAAAGAGTGTTCAGAACTTCTTTTAGAGATATTTAGACTTTTTTCAGAAGCGATCATAACTAATCAAAATGGATGCTCATAACTAACTGTTTTTCTTTCATAAATAGGCAATAGCCAAAAAATGGTCTCCTTAAGGCAAAAAATTGAAAACTGAACAAATACAATTCTTATGATTTTAAAATAGTAGTAGAAGAATGTATTCCTGATTAGAAAGAGCTAAATTGTCGTTCCGCAAGTGTCAACTGAAATAATAGAAATGTTAATAATTATGATAATGATGATGATATAATATAATAATGATAACAATAATAAACTAAATAATATAATAAATCAATAATAATATGTATTATTTTCTAAAATAAAAAAATATTGATGATGATACTAATATAATAATAAAAACAAATAACTAATAACATAATAGTAATAAGAATAATATAAGAAAAATATAAAAATTATAATGATATTATTATTTTAAAATAAGAAAATACTAATAAAGTAACGATACAACATAATATAAGAATATTAATAATGATAATAATAATAATTATGTATATAGTACAATCAAATATTATTAATTAATAAATATAATATAATATAATCAAATAATAATGATAACTATAGTAATAACAATAATATAAAGATTATAATAGCATTATTTTAAAATAAGAAAATTATAATAATTAATATTAATTGTTAATATTATTTTAATAACAAAGATAATATAACAATATTAATAATAATGATAAAGTATATATAATATACTAAAATATTGTTAAGTACAAATATAATAAAACATAATCAAATAATAATGATAATTATAGTAGTAATAATAACAATAGAGAAATGCTATGGTGCACTACGAAGCCGTGATTAGTTTTGGCATCACACTCAAATTTCAAATAAGAAAATTTGAAACAGTCGATCCAAGCCATCCAATGTAATCCTCTAATAACAATAATATAAAATTATAATAATATGCATAATTTTAAAATAATGAAAAATGGTAATAATTAATTGTAATTATTATTATTATTTAATAATAAGGATAATATAATAATATTAATAATAATAACAAATTATATATAATATACTAAAATATATGTTAATTACAAATATAATACAACATAATCAAATAATAATGATAATAATCACAACAATATAAAAATTATAATAATTTACATTATTTTAAAATAATAATAAATAGTAATTATTAATATTATTTTAATAATATAGATAATATAATAATAATAATAATAATAATAATATGAAGTATATATAATATACTAAAATAGTGTTAATTACAAAAATAATACAACATAATCAAATAATAATCATAATAATCATAATAATATAAAAATTATAATAATTTGCATTATTTTAAAATAATAAAATAATAATAATTAATAGTAATTAATAATGTTATTTTAATAATAAAGATAATGTAATAATATTATTAATAATAAAAAATTATATATGATATACTAAAATAGTGTTAGTTACAAATATAATACAACATAATCAAATAATAATAATAATAGTAATCACAATAATATAAAATTATAATAATTTGCATTATTTAAAATAATAAAATAATAATAATTTATAGTAGTGATTGATATTATTTTAATAATAAAGATAATATAATAATAATAATAATAATAATAATAATAATAAATTATATATAATATACTAAAATAGTGTTAATTACAAATATAATACAATATAATCAAGTAATGAAGATAGTAATCACAATAATATAAAAATTATAATAATTTTTTTTTATTTTAAAATATAATATAATAATAATAATAATTAATAGTAATAATATTATTTTAATAATAAAGGTAATATAATAATATTAACAATAATAATAATAAAGTATATAATATATTAAATTGTTAATTACATTTCAAATTTGGTTGCTTAGTCAGACATAATAGTGTATTCTGATATTCCATTTATATGGCGGTATACCAAAATAACCTCTTTTACCACTATTTGATGTAGAGTTTTACTAACTCTAGTTGCTAGATAGAGGTTGCAAGTATACAACCGTCTATTATAGTACTTAGGTGTCGAATCTACACGAATAATTCGGTTTTAATTTCAGGTTTGAGCAAATTTAATTTAAGTTAAAACAAAAGAGAAAATAAAAGTTTCAAGTTTGGATTGTTCGATTGCTTTAAACTAAAAATTGAAAGTAAATTGGAACTTAACACAATTAACAAACGATTAGGCATTGTTAAGATGAACTATCCACAATTGTTGATACTTGTTTGGTAATCAATTTATTGGTATTATGAGGGTACGATTTCAGATTTGGTATCAAGTGATATCTCTATTTAGATACCATGTTTGCACTAGTTATGGCTTCACCTCTCGGTACTTGGTTAAATTAGTCAAAAACCCATTAAGCACATACTGTTCTAATTATCCTAAGTTATCATATGTTACATCTCGGTACTTGAGACAATTTGTTATGGCAATTAGGTAAACCCATAATCAACAAACATCATCTCTCGGTACTTAGTTCGTTAATTACCCTACTTCCTATGGTCTAGATATAATATTTAATAACTCTATTGCAAATATCAAATCTTGAAATTAAACAATTCATATAGCAAGCAAGTCATAAGATAAACAATCAATTAGCGTCACCTCTCGGTACTTAGCCAATTAATTACTTTGCTTTCTATGGTCAAGGTTTTAGAACTAAACCCTAAGATAACAATTCATGAAATTGCACAATTAAAATAGAAAGTAAATCAAGTAAGAAATTTCATTGCAAACAAGTATAACAAGAGTTTCAAGACATACTAACAAGTTGCGGTATTTCTATTTGAATAACTGTGAGTCGTAAATATATTTATTTTGTCCTTTTCTCGGTGAATAGTGTTTTTGCATAATTCAGCAGTTTACGGTATTTCTGGCAGAAGAAATAAACCACTCTATGGTCAGTCCTGGTGGATAACCGATTGAGGTATGAGACGTCTGATACTTCGAAGAGAGAAGTTTCTCAGATTCAGTCTTCTGGGTCTGCTGCAATCCAATTGGAATTTGGATCAAGGTATAAATATGTTATATTAATCTATTTAATTTGTAAGTATATTAAAGTTTTAGAAATCAATTATGGAGTAAATCTGTAAAAGGATTAAATCGGGTTTTGATGTCAAAGATAAACGGGAGATGGACACCTTCGGTAGTTTATCTGACATACCTCGTTTAATCCTTGGCTTAAGTTAGAAGTAAAATTTTTATTTTACGGTCTTTCCGCAGTTTAAGCTAATTAACGGGTTTGAACCGTCATGACCCAACAATCTGCACGTTCTATTGCGAGGGCAATAGAAGTTATTGCGGCCGCAATAAGTGAAGATGGTAACTGCCACAAGCTTGGTGGTTCTCTGCCAACATTCATTGCGGACCCAAGGATATATCTTGCGTCTGCAATGGTGCTGAATTTGGCTCTACTCTTTTAAGTAGTGGAGTGCAACTTCGATTGCGGGTGCAATGATGTACCTTGCGCTCGTAATGAAGCTGTACTTTGATGTTTCTGGCTTGTAGAGGTTGATTGCGGCCACAAGGAAGGTTCATGCGGCCGCAATTGACCTGACAGATGGTCAAATTGCTTCCATGCTCATCCTAGCTTGCTCCATTGTCCTTGTTTGTGTCTATTTTGCTCCAAATACCTGTTGTTGCATTAAAACATTGCAAGGTAGTGACTTGAATTCCTTTTGGGATAAAAACTTGTTTGTTGGACCCATAATAACCCTAAACTTGGCTTAAATTACACAATTAACCCTAGATAAATGCATGCATAATTTGGCTTTATCACTATTCTATTCTCTCAACATGTTTGGCAAAACCGTATTATTGAAATAAGCCTTTATTCTGATATTGCTTCCAAAATTTTCATTGCCAAACAGACCCTACTTGTCCATAGGCTCATAACATTTGTTACTCGGATACTTTAAATACCTTACCGCACTCATATCAAATGTTTGCCGCACTCGTATCTAATATGATTCACATATCATACTTCACGTGGCAATTAGAATGTATTTTTTAGTTATTGCTTCATCACGTTGCCATAAGGTTGAAGATACTTTTCATAAAAAGACATTACCAAAGTGTTATATTCTCTCTTGTATATAATAATAGTTTTTATTATATGTATTCACCTGTATATTATTTTGCAATGTACTAAATTACTTTTTTTTATTTAAAATTTAATATATATAATCATACTCGTACCTAAGATATTTTAAAATCATCGTACCGTCGCATTCTTATCGTATCGGATACAATATCCGCATTCGCACTCGTACAACATAGCTCATAACACACACATTCAAATAAAATCCAAACTCAAACCTTCCTCATGAAGATTTTTTGTCTTACGTTCGCACTGGACGAAGTTCGATGGTGTTCATATCTTCTGTCAGAGATATCCATACTTCTTGTCATGTCAGGGGTGATCATACTTTCATCGAGAGGTGTTCATATCTTCAATCTAAAGTTATAACCTCATATCATAACAATGTTTATTTTTTCTATCAAGAGGTGTACACAGTGACGGAGTCACGTATGTTCAGGAGTCAGTTGCACTTTTTGGAAAAAAATTTAAAATTAACCATATATTTGTCATTTTTCTTGAGGAATGCACTTACAATATAATTATTTTTTAAGAATATGCATCATTTTGAACTTTCTGAAAAAAATGTAAATCTTGAACCCTCTGATAAGAATATGTTCAGGAGTGTTAAACACACTTTTTATGACGGGTAATCAAATGAGTCTTCACATTTGATAGAAATGATATTGTAGTTGGAGTGCATCTTATATGTAATCTAATAAAAATAAGAAAAATGGTAATTACACCAAAATAATAATAAAAAGTAACAGAAAATGTTACAGAAAAAATGACAAAATGACAATGAAAACACAGAATTAATTCCTCAAAAAATAAAGACCGAAAAATGGAAGTAATGAGTCCACTAAAAAAGAGAAAGAACTATAATTTTGCAAGTTGGAGACTAACTCGGGATCAATATGTGAGGAGCATCGAAAGATTTTCTAAAAGGAAAATGTTTCATCGATCTAAAGTTCAATTTCATCATCCATTTTTTCTGGACACGTCTAGTTGAGTTCCGACGAAAATTTATTTTACTTATGATACATATTGTTTTCGTTAATATGCATGTTGTTTTTGTTATTGTGCATCTAATAATATGCATAACAGTCAAAATACTTATGATTTATATGTTAAGTTCATTATGTTTTTTTGTTCTACTTATGATTTATTATATTTTCGTTATTATGCATGATGTTTTTGTTATTATGCATGTTATTTATATTATTTTTCATGTTAATTACTTGCATAATAACAAAAATAACATGCATAATAACTAGAACAATTTTTAAAATAAATGCAACTAAATTTGTCCAGTCCGCATCTATGAGCGTAGCGATCCGGGTCGATGAGCGTAGCGACATTTGTTTTCAGTGGAGCTTCCGGTCAATTATATGCATAATAACGAAAACAACATGCATAATAAAAAAATAACATGCATTATAACAAAAACAACAATCAAACTGAACTCAACTGGACCTGTCCTGTTGGAATCGATGGAGAGATCAATGAAGCGATCGATATATCAGCTCCCTTTTAAAAAAAAAAACCTATGCATAATATATGTACACGACTTGGCAAGTAACACGTTTAATTAGTAATGTGCTAATTTGAAAGTTAATATATTATATATATATATATATATATATATATATATATATGAGGAGGGATCCGTAGCCGCTCGCAACCGCTCCATCATACCAAGTGTAAATCGTCGATCAGGACCGTTGAAAATATTCTCCGTACTAATATAGACTTGGAGACCAAATTTTATAATTTTTTGAATTTTTTTGCTATTTTATCGGAAGGGTTGAAAATTAAATGTTTGTAAATCGTTAGATAAATAAATTTTCAATCCATCCGATAAAATAGTAAAAAAATTAAAAAAAATGTAAAATTTGGTTTCCAAGTCTATATTAATATGGAGAATGTTTTCAACGGTCCGAATCGGTCATTTACATTTGTTATCATGGAGCGGTTGCGAGCGGTTGGAAGTTTGGCGGCTACGGATCCCTCCTCTATATATATATATATATATTTAGTAGAGAAGTAAGTCAAGCTATCTAACTATTTTTAATGATTTGAAGTCTTTTCATTCGAATTTCGAACTCAAGACCTCCCACACAGAGATCCTTGACCTAAAATACATTTATATACTTATATATAAAATATAGAAATATATTTTATACTACTAATCGTACTCGTGCACAACAACATGAGAATAATATAGACGAAAAATCGCCCCATATTAATACATATTAATAAATCACAATTTTATAATAAAAATATATATTATAAGCATATGTATAATATATAAGGTATTTTATTAAAAATAGATGAGTGACTTAGTGGTTAAGTGCTTGTGAGGTGTTAGGCTTAATCTAGGTTCAAAATCCATTGCCTACTTTATTTTCAGTAATTTTTTACTTTAATCACAAGTTCTGTGGAAAATTTTAAGTGTTTTGTCATTCAAGTTTCTTGATAAGAATGAGAGATATTTAGATTGAGTAAGTGCGTTGTCTTAATAAAATATTGTTTTCGTTGAGAAACGAAAATTTATGAGACTTCTGATCTTGTTGAGAAAATTTACTTTTTTGGAGATGAAAACATTTTATTTTGTCATTTATATATATCGAGAGGCGTCCACACAATGCAGTGAGGGTAATATGAAGTATTATTTTTTTCTATTAATTAATGTAATTGTTATCAATTTGTTTGATTTTTCCTCATTTGCACAAGTATAATAAGAAGTTGGTCTATTTTTCATTTTTGAGCTGAGGTGAATAAAAAATGAAAATTTGAAGAACAAAGATTTAACGATTGTAATTTATTCAAACAACTGATTCAGCAAGCTATTTGTATTAGTTCTGAATCAACATAAAGGTTTCAAGCATAAAACTTCGGTCTTTTCTATTAGAAATGTTCACTACATCAAAAATGAACTTTATTTTCGGGTTTATTTTGCTTTTATCACTATTTTTTTCTTCCGGCATAGAAGAAGAGGGTACTAAAAATATTAGCAACTGGTGATAAAATAATTTATTTTTAATCGTAATATTTACTTTTTGCTGAAACGCAATAATTTATTTACTGATCTTAGATCTATTCATTTTTTTTTTCAATCTGACAACATTTTCCTCAGTTGAAAAAATTGGGGTGCACTAATGGTCAAAGACAGCTTTGCAACTTGACACATTAACTTAACCCATCTTATGCGGGAATTTTGAGGCTGGTTAACACATCCTTTGTCAATTTGCAACTAGCTAGTCTAACAATTGTAACACCGACGAAATTTCTGACGAGGTTTCCAATGTATATCATTTTACTAATGAAGTATATATAATTATACTTTAATTAGCAAGTAGCATCCCTTATTAAAAGATTTAATTTTAAATAAGTTTATCTTTTTCTGACATCTGTTCAACCTCTCTGGTCATGAATTGGATCTCATTAATTTCTTATGTTAAAATGATGCTTATAATAATATATAAAAGCACATTTTTCAATTACATCCACTTGCGTTGCGTATTTGCATTTCTAATTGGAGTTGGATTAGGTGCTTGATCTAGCTTACATCCAATTTTTATATATTTTTTAAACATATTATTCAACTTAAAAATTAAAAATGTTGATATGTTTCTATTTATTTAGATGAAACAATGTATGAAATTTTAGTCAATGTGAAATTTAATTAATATGCAATAAAATTGTGTCGTTAAAAAAAATTATTTAAGGACAGTTTTTTATTTAAAATCTACTCAAATTTGTAAATGATATATTCTAGTAATTCCGAATGCATCTATAATTTTCATTTCTAATTTAAATGACACTTCTTTAAATGTGTTAGCTAGAATGTTCATGATGATCTCTAGTTAGGGCCGGAGCTACATGAGGTCAGGGGCAGTCGACCCTGGAAATTTTTTTGCAAAATAATTTTGTATATTAATACGATTTGTCATTTTTTGTTGCAAATAACCATGTATATTTAAAAATGTGCATCATTTTGCCCCTCTTCTTGGAAAAATATGATAGATTTTGCTCATTCCTAACGGAAATTCTTGATCCACCCCTGAATCTACTGCTTTGGAAAATATCCTCGACATTGAATTTGCACTAAAATTGTACTATCAAGATAAACTAAACATAGTTGCTCTATATTTTATAATGCTCATGGTAGCACGAATCTTAATGCAATTTGAACACTTTATAAAACATTTCGGTCTAATTTCTTCTTAAATATATACTACTACAACAACAACAACAACGACAAGAACAAAGTCTTTAGTCTCAAATAAAAATGGAGTAAGCTAGAAATGAAAATTGAATGCTCATTTAGAAACACAATGTACGGTTTATAAATAATTGCATGTATTTGAACTTATATTTTAGTTTTCTAAAAGGATACAATTAATGAATTGAAGATTTAATTAAGTCATTAACATATGGCATAAATAATGATTAACCACCAGGTCGGCTGACGTTGAAGTTTCACTGCCAAAACGATCCCTTGTGGCAACTGGAATGTCGACTCTTGTGTGTCACTCAGTATTTCTTGCAAGGCCAATGAATAGGTAGATGTATCTGTAATCATGTATTGGGTACAAGTCATGTGGAAAAAAATATACAGCAGATGGTTACAGGTGAAAGAACAATTTTTTTAATGGCCGGAGACAAACACTAAATTAATACAATAATCACAGTAAAATTTCTTAAATTTTAATTATGACAGTCACTAATAAAATAAGCTATTTATGAAATAAAAAAATATATATATGTAACAAAAATATAAATTTAACACTACAAATATTATATATACGAAAAAAATGAGACATTGCCTCCCATTTTTTTTTTTTTTTTGCCCGCCACTGCAAATGGTAGATGATACACTAATAAAATTATATACCAAGATTGGTAATATCTAATAAGATTATAAGAACAATATGAATCTACACAAAAGGCATATTCCATAGGAAACATACGAGCTAATAATTGGATCAACAAAAACCTTTGAAGCATTTTAGGCGGCTACTTTTGTCACCGCCAATTATAAAAATCATTTCTTTTTTTTATAAAAGAGTAAATATAACTGTTTTCCATATTAGCGTCCCCTTACGCGCTCCCCACTCAAATGCAATGATAAATTATTTTTAATTTTTTGTATAAATATTTTATTTAACAAATGCAATGATTATATTTTTTGAGTATAAAGACTTATACTAAAAAATATAAAGACTACTAAATTTGAGTATAAAGACTTACATGAGAAGCGTGTAAGGTAACAGAGTCGTTTCCTTTATAAAAATGGTTGGCATGGTTCGTTAGATATGCATTTCACCCATTTGATAACCATCTCCATCAAAAGTACAGAGAATCTAGTTAGCTGAGTTGCACTTGCACATTAATTCACATTGAAAAGTATAAAGAAACTTCCCTCTCTTACTTGCTCACCTTCCAAGTATATAAACTCAAACAATTCCAAGCACTATAGCAGCACAAGCAAGAAACCATTTGAGAAACCACCAGAACCCAAAGAAGAGAACTAGATCTAGAAGAGAATCAAAACATGAAACCAAAAGCAGCTTGTTGCAAGCTTATATATATAGTCCCATGCTAACTTGTCTCCTACTCTACATCCGATTAATGATCTTCATGCTGTTTCCAGACCAGCTTGTTAATTGGTATATCTTGGAAATGTTTTCCCTTTATGTGAGCTAGAAGGTAACTAATCCATGACTAGTGTTGCATGTACAAGTCAAGCCGTTCGAGAAATAGCATGGAGATCATTAATCGATTGTAGAGTAAAGGAGGCCTGTTAGCATAAATCAAGGATACTCTAGTATGAGGTTCTTTTTTTTGGCCTTTTTTTTTCAAAATTTTACAATATTTAGGAGTATTTTTCTTTTCCGTGAGATGCGAGTTTTCGTTAATTTTTAGATGCATCTTGCAGGAAGACGGATAGATATCTTCTTTTCATATAATGGTTGAAGCGTTTCAGAAGTCATACTAAGTTTATAATTTCTAGTACTCAATAAATTACACGGATATATAAATATAAGAATTCTAACACAATTTTTGTTGTGGGTGTTTAATTTACTTTTGGAACTGGTGTTATCTAGAATTTCAATGTATGTACTTAATATGCTTTCAAGTTTCAAGATAGGGGTCTAAATATTTTTTTCTAGCATATTAAAATAATTAAGATTCTGATTCTGAATATAGATAATAAAGGTTTCTGTCTTTCACGTAGCTCATCAAACTGCTTTTGAATTAAAACTACAATATATATCCAGTTTACCAGCTCAAGATAAAAGATCTGTTTGGATGAATGCAGTAGCTAGCAATCACAAAATTCATTGTTTTCTTTTTCTCTTTCATTTTTTTCCAAAAATCTTTTGCAGGAGATTCATTGGCACGCACAACACATGTCTAGCTGTGACTGTGAGCGGAAATCTCCAACACTTCCTTCAAAGGAGGAAAGCACTAGTCAAATTAGGTCTAGTTATTCAGTGGCGTTTCATAATTTTTTAATATAATTCATCACAGTAAAATTTAATATACTAACAACAATTTACAAATAAATTAATTAATTTAACACAAAATTCAAAATAATTCAAATTAAACCTAACAAGTTTTAAAATAATAGTTCTAACGTACGTGTCCTAGAGAGGATTATTTACAATTAAATTTACTTCTCTGAAGTTCCTGTAATTTTTCACTGGGATCCTCCATTAAAAATATTCACATGTTAATTCAACACCAATAATATGACATTAAAATTATTATTTTTTCAATTTCTAATGGGGTCTAGGACCCCAATTTTTATATGTGGATCCGTCACTGAGTACAATTTTAATAAAAGACATTAGACTTTCTACGTCTGAAGTTCACATGAGTTTTTTAGATTTATTTTCATATCTAAATTTGCGTGTTATAAATTTATGAACAATAAATCAAATAAATGATAAATCATATCATTGCCAACTGCGCAATGGTGATTTAATAATTTTCTTAACTGTATCAACAATTTAAATTTAAATTTTAAGAAATTTTATATTATTTAGTTCCAAATGTCATTTCTATTTAATCATTTTGTTTATAAAATTTTGGATTCCTATATAATAATAACTAATTGCAAGCTTGAAAGGACATTTTTCACAAGGTTATTAATTTAACAAAATTACTAGATTAGCAATAGTTTTATATTCTTATAATTATAATTATAATTCACATCAACCACTGTAAGAAATGGATTCTACATAACAGTAAATTCAATATAAACTATTATCGTAAGCGGAAGCGATCAAGCACCGCCTCCTTTCGAATATTTCATGCACCATGCATATCGCTGCATCATCTATTATTCTTGCACAGAACATCGTCTTCGAGATATTGCCAATGGATGCTAATTACTAGAACTAGCACCACACGTTTCACAGTCCAAATATCAAACTTAGCAACTATGTTCTTTAGTGCAAACTCTCTCACAAATAAGATAGAGATTATTGTTCTGAACTCTCTCACTCAGAAAAAGTACTTACAATCAATATCTTTATATATTATTCATTGTACTGAACGTGGACATGATTTTGATTCACTTATGCAAAACAGCAAGCACATTTTCTATTAAATTCATTATCCTCTCCATTTCTACTAAATGGATATGTTCATTTTGCACTAAAATTAACATCTCCCTCTTGGAAACTGTTAACGAAGTTCAAAGTCTCCATACTCGTAAATGGACCGTGCGAACAGCGATATATCTGCATTCATTATAAACACTCTAAACTAGAAACTTGTTAATGTCAGGATAGAGTAAGTTCAAAATAAAACAAATCAAACAACAAACAAACAATATGTATATCTCATATCCCAGATCGTTTTAATTACATCATATTAGATATTTCACGATCTCTCTAGAATATTATCTAATCTCTTCTATTTACAAGTATTTTTAATCTATATCCCAAATGATATGAGTGATTGTGGCCTAATTACATTTTCACGAATACTGGTAAATCAACAATGTAGTTAAAATATCTTCCTTCTGCACTCATGCTATTCAAAATAAAACTAACTACTTTCCTAGTAGTGCTCCGGTAGACGAAATCCTGCTCATCGCCATAGGAAACACACTAAAGTAGCAACACTGATTCTATTCTTTATAACATAGCCAAATGTAACAAGGATATGTATGTACGGATCTCGCAACGAGAAGACAGAGATCTTGACTAATCAAAGTCACTTCTCTCATTTCCCATGTGTCGCTCATGCACATGCAGTATGAAATGCATGATACAGTGTATGATATGCCTGACAGACGCATGTCTAATCAAATGAACACCATATGAGCCCAGATCAACTACAAACTATATATCTATGGTCTAGATGACATTCAATGCAGCTAATCTTGAAAGTTGTCACAAGCCCACTCTTAGAACGTCAAGTAAAACTCTCATCTCGGCACACATATAGGCTACATAAACTGTGAGGTTCAATTTATGTCGACTGCACTCTTGCTGTCTCATCTCAATTTTATCACACAGATTAACTGAGGCGACATTGTATCATGCTCATTCTCATAATGCAAATGACACAATTTAGTCTTATCCATGCACATCTCAGATGTCAGAGACGATTGCTCGTGTGAGAGAGTCAATCTCAACCTATTGACATGATATCATATGTGCTAACAAACCTAATCAATAGTAAAATAAATTTTACTAACAATAAATTTTAGTTTTAGGTTATTCTACTCAAGAAGTATCATTACCGAGTACGAACACTATCCTATAGACATACTAATTTTACAAACGCAAAATACATTAAAAAAATATATATATTTTTTCAATTAGTCTATGTCTTTTCAACAGGAACATGCTTGATCTCATATCACTCCCTCTATGCTTATTATGTCTCCAAATATATCTGAATATTATTTGATATCTCGTCACATATTTCTTATAATATGTTGCATAATCCATATTATTACAATTAGTTGTTATACATTTCCTCTGTGCCATAACACTATCAATTGTATATAAGGAACTATATGAACCAATCTCCCTCTTGGAACAACGACTTATCATGCCTAAAGCTTCATTCTCAAAATGAATAAGTTTGCATGAATCTTTTAAACATGTCAACAGTTCTATTTCCAAATGAATAAAGTTTTCCTGTTACTTATTCTCCAAATGAGAAAGTAACATTTCTTTTCACATCAAGAAACAACATTATCAAGCAATTTACATATCCAATGTGTAAAAAAAAGGCACTTTTGTAGGTTGCTTTACAATAGGCTTACCAACCACAAATCATTCCTTGATAATGTGACATGTTACATGTCGTATAATTGAGATATCTATATAAATTTAGATTATATAAAAGAAATTTTCTTAAAGACTGTATCAAGACTTAATTTATATACTATCTTACATAAAACATAACCAACTATACCCTCAGAATCAGATCAGAGTTTACTCAACTTATTTTATTAAGCTAATAGTTCACGACATGCACTAATCAATTTGAATTAACAATCTATTCATAATTGTTCAACATTCATTCTCAATGAAATTCTTAATCTCATTTATATATCTAGACTATATATTGATTATCAAAATAATTAGATATATCTTTGTCTAAAAAATGTCAAACTTCTTTCAAGAATAATTTTAATTCATATGCATAACTATTGCTTATAATAAGATGAGTTTAGGCAAAATTTCATACAAAATTTTCTTGTACTAAACTCCCTCTACTCAGGTGTAGTTTCTAAATTAGTCTTATATATCCAGGGGCGAAACTGCTGTAGGGGCCCACATGGGCCTTGGCTCCATTCTCGATCCGTAAAATTCAATATGTAGCTCATATCAATTAACCATCCGACACATCTTCAACTGTAGTGGGCTCCGCATAAGCTTGTCATACTGGCCCCTTTCTCAAAATATTTTTGGTTACGCCACAATGTTCAATAATCAGTTAATGCTCTTACAATACAAATATTAAAATTCCTATTGTTTCTTTATACTTTATCTCATAAAGTGTGCTCTTTATAAATTCTTTAATAATTGAAATGCTTCTTAGCATACAAAATTACTTTCTAAATAATGTTATTTGTCCTATGATGTTTAGGAAACATTATATCACTATTTATTTCCCTTATGTTTATCAATCTTTGGGCGAAAACACTAGTTGAATATTATTTGATATCTTGTCCCATATTTCTTATAATATGTTGCATAATCCATATTATTACAATTAGTTGTTATACATTTTCTCTGTGCCATAACACTATCAATTGTATATAAGGAACTATATGAACCAATCTCCCTCTTGGAACAACGACTTATCATGCCTAAAGCTTCATTCTCAAAATGAATAAGTTTGCATGAATCTTTTAAACATGTCAACAGTTCTATTTCCAAATGAATAAAGTTTTCTTGTTACTTATTCTCCAAATGAGAAAGTAACATTTATTTTCACATCAAGAACAACATTATCAAGCAATTTACATATCCAATGTGTAAAAAAAAGGCACTTTTGTAGGTTGCTTTACAATAGGCTTACCAACCACAAATAATTCCCTTGATAATATGACATGTTACATGTCGTATAATTGAGATATCTATATAAATTTAGATTATATAAAAGAAATTTTCTTAAAGACTGTATCAAGACTTAATTTATATACTATCTTACATAAAACATAACCAACTATACCCTCAGAATCAGATCAGAGTTTACTCAACTTATTTTATTAAGCTAATAGTTCACGACATGCACTAATCAATTTGAATTAACAATCTATTCATAATTGTTCAACATTCATTCTCAATGAAATTCTCAATCTCATTTATATATCTAGACTATATATTGATTATCACAATAATTAGATATCTTTGTCTAAAAAATGTCAAACTTCTTTCAAGAATAATTTTAATTCATATGCATAACTATTGCTTATAATAAGATGAGTTTAGGCAAAATTTCATACAAAATTTTCTTGTACTAAACTCCCTCTACTCAGGTGTAGTTTCTAAATTAGTCTTATATATCCAGGGGCGAAACTGCTGTAGTGGCCCACATGGGCCTTGGCTCCATTCTCGATCCGTAAAATTCAATATGTAGCTCATATCAATTAACCATCCGGCATCTCTTCAACTGTAGTGGGCTCCGCATAAGCTTGTCATGCTGGCCCATTTCTCAAAATATTTCTGGTTACGCCACTGTATATATCTATCTATATGTCTAGTATTCAACTACGACCCACAATGTTCAATAATCAGTTAATGCTCTTACAATATAAATATTAAAATTCCTATTGTTTCTTTATACTCTATCTCATAAAGTATGCTCTTTATAAATTCTTTAATAATTGAAATACTTCTTAGCATACAAAATTACTTTCTAAATAATGTTATTTGTCCTATGATGTTCAGGAAACATTATATCACTATTTATTTCCCTTCTGTTTCTCAATCTTTGGGCGAAAACACATTTTCTAATATAGGAACAATGTCAAGTTGCTCTAAGTATCTCATAATTCAAGAATTTAATCCAACATATGACAACTCACAATTTTATCGCAATGTGCGCATTTCATATGTCACATGAATTTCAAATTATAAAAGCATCCATATATGATCTTTACTAATTTTAAAATTTCAAAAAAAATAGAGATTTAGAGGCATTTCGCTTAGAATATTTATATATAGAAATTGTTGCATATCTTCAACAAAATGAAATATATATCTGCATATAAATCATTATCATACAAGGTCTTTTTTATGTCCCTCCGTGACATCATATCATAGAGCACATGAAAAAGTAGTAACAAACTATTTTTCAACTTCATCACACATATCAATTAAAGTGATGGGAAAAACTTAGGTACACCAAGATGGGTGCTCCCTAGGTACTCCATTCAATCTCTACCATTTGATTGCATTGAGATTCGCACCATAGATTCCAATCAAATGGTAGAGATTGAGTGGAGTACCTAGGGAGCACCCATCTTGGTGTACCTAAGTTTTTTCCTAAAGTGATTCATAGGTCTATATAATCGTGATTGGTTAAAAAATAATTTTCCTCCGTAATCAAGACTAATTAATTAAATCTAATACAATCTTTTTCTTGATTTATGAGATATCATTTATTTTACTATATCTCATATATAATCATTAAAGTGATGAAGAATAAGCATCAAGTTTCGCCCTCTACTGTCAGATGTAATATATCCAAAATAATTTCTATAACCTAAACAACTTAACCCAGAAATTTTTAGGTCACTACATACAACTAACTATGTTCTTAAGTTGATAGATATAAATTGGCATTATGATATAGCTGTCATTTCAGGCCAACTAAATCTTATTAAACTTAACATAGCTTATCATGTCGCAATATAAAATAATAATATGAGATCAGTATCTAATAAAGAAATCTAACTATTCATAATTTTATTTCTGCAATCTGAATCACAAGAATAAAATCTAGTACAATATATCGTCAAATTTAAAATACATAAAATATCATGGAGCGATACATTGAATAACAAACACATGTGCTAATCACACATATTACACAAACAAACTAATCCTCCATCTAGATATTTAATTTCACAAAAAAATTTGACAATTACTACATTCTAATTTTCAACCAAATTATTTCCACACAATATCACAAAATTATCAACCATCAAACAATACAAGCCTTCTCGACAAGACCTTAGATTCTCTCTTTCGATCTGTCATCATGTCTAGACGCCTTACCAATCATGTTTTCAACAACCCGTCAAGGCACATGATTAGCTCGTCAACCAGGGCTATGACAGTCTTTCAGAGTCCACTAGCACTAAGCCTACAGACTTATGACTTGTTCAGTTTGGTTATATTTTGTGATATACTAATATTTTGTAAAACCAAAATTCTTGTACTCCAACTTGCCTAGAATATGATTTCTTTTATGCATTTAAGTCCATTATCATAAAATCTTTAGTACCATTCATAAATATTTGACTATGCCATCTTGTTAAACCATACTAACACTGTTCGTCCATAAAACAAACTCAAACATAATAGTAAAGTTAAAACTTTACTTAGTGCTACTATGTTAACACATGACATTATAAAATATCATTTTGATATAGTTCCAAAATGCTATTCCAGATTGCTACTTGTACTTACAAAATTTAGATTTGAGTTTACATAATTTATTGTCAATATTTGATCATACTATATTTGAGATTCATCTTCAATGGTTATCATTTGATATTAGGACATCCAAACCATAACAAGAACTCATTTAGTTGATTTGCCTTTAACAACAAAAATAGCAATAATTTCTGTTCTAAGCAACTTAATTAATTTATATTTACTTTCAAAATTATAATTATGATAGTATCACGTAATCACTATCTTCGTATAAGTTACCGAAATTTCATGATGTTCAACATCATAAATGCACATCAGTTTCTTATCAAACAAAGATCACCTGATTATGTACTTAAGTTGTATCTAAATTACTTTTGAAGACTAAGAATAATTAATCTAAGAATTAATCTAAACAATTCTTAGAACAAAGGTTAGCACATAAAACAACAATTTTGCCATCCAATCTATGATTAATCTAAAAATAATATTTTTACTGTCACAAAATAGAAAGATAGCCTAGGGCGTCAATCATCTCTCGCAAACATGAAAAAATATTGCTTTTAATTAACTTAATTGATGCAAAATATCAGAATATAAATGAGATACAAGAATTATGACATGCAGTCTAATCTTTGCAAACGATAAAGAAATTTTTTGCATATCGAAATACTGGCCGTCAACAATTCATGATAATATCATCCAAATCATATGTATAAACACACACTCAAGATGCAACAATAGTTACTGGTTTATTACGCTCGGTAAGATAGCACCACATGTGCCATCAAACCTGTAATCTTGGTCTAGTACGTATAATTACCAACCAGTCAAATAAAGTTATACATCAAATAACCCTACAATTAATATTGAAGCTCAGGTATCATGTCATTTATGGTTTTTTTATGTCTCAAAATTGTGATTAAATCTAGTGATTATCGTAGTTTCAGACCAAAACTAAAATTGACAGCAATCAGAAAAACTGACGCCAATCTGACTTGAAACATCTACATCTCACTCATTTTTCATCCAAAAATTTTGATTAACCGGAAATAACACTCAAAATCCCTTTCAATTTTGAAAAACCTAAAATTCCAGGACCTATACAAAAATGACAAAATGACCAATAAGTTTAGAGATTCAGTCAATCAATTCTGAAATCTCATCAGAACATTTCTGTTGTGAACACAATAACTTGCTCACCGTTAATTGAAATAATATAAACTTCAATCTGGAAAGATATCAAAAAGATCTATATACACATAAGTTTTATTGTATTTTTAATTTAAGAAGAGAAAATTGATTCGCACTGCATAAAGGTCACTGGTTTCAGATTTTCTGACAGACTGATACACGTGACTTATAATAGCATATATCTCTATAAACTTGTCTGATCTACGAGTTCGAATACTTTTTGAAAAGCTTACTCAGATCTCTATAAATTTTGTACAGAATATTAATCCATTTGAACAAGATAAAACTACAAAAATCGCCCATCAATATCAGACAATTTCAGAAATAACAGAACATATCTGTGCCAGGAAAAAAATCACATTAATCCATAAATTTTGCAGTCAAATTACAAAATTAATGACAAAAAATTAATCGAAAAGTTTAATGGTGCATTATTTTTCAAGTTTATTTTCTGATTTCTTTGTGTGTGGTGTGTTGTAAGCCTACGGGCAATGAATCAAAAAAAGTTTTAATGGTGCATTTAAACCGAAAATGAGCATTATCGCTCTGATACCAATGTAAGAAATAAATTCTACGTAACATTAAATCCAATATAAACCATTACCATAAGCGAAAGAGGAAGCGATCGAGCATTGTCTCCTTTCGAATATTTCCTGTACCATGCGCTGCATCATCTCTTATTCTCGCACAGAACACTGTCTTCGAGATATTGTCGATGGATGCTAACTACTAGAACTAGCACCACATGATTCAAAATCCAAATATCAAACTAAGCAACTCAAGTTCTTGGTGCAAACTCTCTCACAAACATGATAAAAAATTATTGTTCTGAACTCTCTCACTCAGAAAAAAATACTTAGAACCAATATTTTTATGTATTATTGTACTGAATCTGGATAGAATTTTGATTCTCATATGCAAAAATGTGCAAAACATTAAGCACTTTTTTTTGTTAAATTCATTATCCTCTTCATTTCAATTAAATAATATGGCCATTTCGCACTAAAATTAACAATCATCGTATTTGTTTTGTAAAAAATAGGCTGTTATATGAGCCGAACATGAACGAGTTATGATCAGTTCATATTTGACTCATGAAATATATAATTAGCTTATATTCAATTCATGAAATATAAGAGACGAGTTGAACTCGTTAAAAATACGAGTTTAAATGTAGCGAGCTAATAGGAGATTTTTTTCGAGCAGATCCGAAATGATCCATGATCGCGACTTTTTTAACACCGCTTTAAAATTGTAATTCGCACTAGTCTTAGCATGTTAGCTCTCTATTTGAAAATATGAGTTATAACTAGGCATACGACTCGCTCTCCGTGCGAAAAAATTAAATTTTAAACTTCTGTATTACGATAATAAATCGTTTAAATAATAAAAAAGTAAAAAAGCAACTCTTAAAAATTTGAAAAAAGATACAGTGAATTTACTGTAGCGGTGAATAGTGAAAATAATGTTCATTTGCATTGTAGAAATGAATAGTGGTGCAATGTTACGTCATGAGTATATTAGATAACTTACGGCTTTAATACAAATGCAAATTATAAGTGTTGCATTGACCGAATTAAGAAATAAGAGTATAAAATCAAAATGTATAAGATAAATCAATAACGATTTTTTTAAAATAAGTGGAGAGCGTCTACCACTTCATTTTCTTAACAAAATCAAAGTATAAAAAACTCAAACAACAAATCATCGTCTCATACTCACTATCAGTATCTATAATCCTATACTATCTAAAACTCAACAAAAATGGCAAATAGAATGCCCTTTTGAATAATATAAATCCAAAAACAAATCTAGAGCATTCCCCTGATTCCATACAATCATCTTCACACACTTAAAAACCCACTACTACAGAATTGATTTGTTATAGCGGATTTATAAAGGCTATTATAGCGGGCATTGGAGAGGGTGTAATAGGGGGTTGCTAAAAGTTGGTAAACTATGCTATAATAGACCTCTTATTATAGCGGACTTTAGACTACATCCGCTATAATAGGGAGTCTATTATAGCGACCTTTGAGCAAAATCCGCTATAATAGACCCCCTATTATAGAGGATCTCACTAAAGACTCGCTATAATAGATTTTGAAAATAAAAAAATGTTGTTGTCAGCTTTTTCATTTTTTGCGAAATTGACTGATTTGATAGGCATTTTTGCACAAATGTCCATTCGTAATATATAATCAAGAGAAAATTTGACTATTTGCAAATATATCTTGTTGTTGATTTTGAACTGCCTAATTTTATTTTTAAACGGTCTTATGAAACAATCCAATTTTATTTTTACAGTAATAATTGAGCGAGTTGTGAAAAAACTTTTTTTTACAATAATACTTAAAACTCAGATATATATATATATATATATACAAACATACTTAAAATACAATAATATTTCTAAGACGAAAGCAGAATGAGAGAAGATTCATGTGTGAAGAAGGAAGAATTATGGAAGATTTTAGTGAAGAAAGAATGATGGAGAGTTGATATTTATATAGAGAAGGAAAAAATTTGGGAAGAAAATATGTCTTAATTCGTGAGACTATGTGAAATTTTGGAGCGTTGAATTGACATGAATCAACGATTGGATTGATACTACATTGTGATCCGTAGGAAGACCCTATTATAACAGCATTTATGTTCAATCCGCTATAATAGACCTATTATAACGGACCATTGATGCCATCCGCTATAATAGATCCCCTATTATAGCAGATTTACACTGTGGTCCGCTATAAAAACCCTATTATAGCGGTATTCTTGTATGTCCGTTATTAAATGGGGCCTATAATAGCCCCTTTTTGTAGTAGTGACCCTATCTAAACGGATGATATTTGGGCATTGACATCCCGCAATTGCCACCAAGGCATCTTGCATTTCTACCAATCGTTGTCTCCATTGCTTAACCAGTTGTCGCACCCGAACTAAAGTGGATTCTGGACCAAGATCACTCGATTATATATGTACCTCACAATCCCCAGATCACAC
>CAXKVX010003062.1:0-22202 GCA_964058865.1 Eleocharis quinqueflora
AATATAAGACCTTCTAGTTGATCCAAGCCCTAAAACATCAAAGCATCAGGAGAAAAAGCTGTAGCTTGGTTAATTTTCTTTTCAAGCATAGTGCTCTGGATCCATTACTGTTCAAAATTAAATTTAAAAAAAAAAACTTCAAGGGATAACCAGTATGTTAATTACACCTACAAGGCTTAAAACACGAAATATTCACATAAACATTCCCTCCCTCTGTCCTTCCTATACCTAAGTATATTTTACTGAAAGGAGCTTCTATAACAACAGTTCAGGCAAAACAGTCAGCGAATATAAATTATCAATTCGCTTGTCATATTTTGGTACCATGTTAGGCAGCTTCTTCTTCCCAATAGTTCCTCAGCTGAGAAATGTGCAGAAGTAGGTCGTCTCGGCCGAGACCAGTTATACTACTAGTCATGATCCATGGAGGAGGCTCCTGGTATTGTCTGCTTATAAGGTCCTGAAATTTCTTCAAATTGTCGTCGGACCTTTTCCCCTTCCCACCCCTCACTTTGTCACATTTTGTGAAGACAAATGTAAATGCAATCTGCAATGAAATGCAATTTAATGAACTTAGTTACCTCGATAGCTTATTAGAGACTGGTACAAGAAAGGTACAGTAGTACAGTACCACTTCAAAGAAAGAAAGTTTATTTCTACTATAGATCGAAAGGAATGGGTCCAACATAGAGTCTTACATTGTTTCGGCCAAGCCAGTTGGCACAATCAAGGTCGATTTGCTGAGGTGGCACACTTGAATCAACAAGCAATAACACAGATACCAATGAATCCCTTTTCAGAAAATATCCTTTCGTAAAAGCTGACCAATCGGTTTTGGCCGACTGCGAAGCATGTGCAAACCTAAAATGATAAAATCAAGAATCAAAGACTCAAAACCTCACATCTAGGTGCCATTAGAAAAGGTAAATGATATTAAGTTAAACGATCAAACATTTGGTCTGTTAAATAAATGAACTTTGATGCATACCCGTAACCAGGAAGGTCAACCAGGTACCAGCTCTTGTTGATTAAGAAGTGATTTATCAACTGTGTTTTCCCTGCTCAAGAAGAATTGAAGTAAAAAGGATGTGTCAGTAATTTAATATCAATCGTATGCACAGGTATGAAACTACAGAGTCCATATCCCTTGTAATAATTCACACGCATGAATTGGTCAGTAGGAAAATCTGTAGCGTTCAATTTAGATTACGAGCAGACTTTGTAAAGGGGGCAGATTCTAGAAACGATTGTGATTAAAATAAAACTGACTAATTCAGGTGTAGTTATACACCAATGTGAAGTCTGAAACTACAATAGAAGCGCAAGGTTTCCAAATTAAGCAATTGTAGTGAATAATTTAACCGAATTAAGACTGTACCCTATAAATAAGACCTCTCATTAACAGATTATGATTGCAGTTAAGGAGTGCAATTAGGCATGAAAACTAAGATTTAGCTGTTCATTTCAACCACAATTTTAGTCTTAAAACCTCAAACTGTGCAACTGAGTAGAATAAGGACATTTTCCTGCACAACTACAACTTACATAATCTGAAATGTTTATTTGAAAAGTATATCCCACTACGACAAAACAATAACCCATCAATTGAAGGTACAAGTATTCTGTTCTTTGTTCTTAAAGCGAAAAAAAAAAAATAGAATGCAAAACCTGGTTTCTTAGAAGTGAGCGCCACATCCTTCTTTCTCACAAACGAATTGATCAGTGACGACTTCCCCACATTCGATCTCCCCAAAACCGCGAACTCAGGTCGACGAAGCGGGTCCCAGGGGCAATCCTTAGCCTTAGCGCTGCTCTTAACGAACTCGACGCTCTTCACCTTGGCCTCTCCGGCGTAGGGACCGAGGACGATATTGGATCCAGGAAGCACCATCTCCATCGACACATCCTCTGCGGCAACTCCCGGAGGGATGAAAAGAGCGGTCTTGAGTAATGGTGGGGATGGGGATGGTGATGGCGGAGGTGGAGGTGTGGTTGAGGTAGTGATCTGAGCGGAGATGGAGAAGGAGAAGCGCCTGGGGTGGAAGGAGGAGATGGGGAGAGGAGAGAAGGAGGGGATCGGGCATAGACGGAGGAGCATCACCACTCACCACTCACCACTCACACCAGGGTTTTTATCGGTTTCAGCTTCCGACTAAAACAGAGAAACACCGGAGGGAATATACGTAGGATAAATGGATGGATATTTTATTTTTCTTTTCTTTTTTCTTTTCTTTCGGAGGCGTTTCGCGGAGAAATTTTGGGATTGTATTGATGAGTGGGCCACTGAGCCCAGATTAGCCCGTTAGGTATAAAGGCCAGTATTGGCCCGTATGATTCAGAAACTTGGTAGATCTGTGAACTTGCCAATCAAAATTTATTCCTGTTAAAAGAAAGTGCAAGTGCTCAATTTTTATTCAAACTATGTAAAATTGAATGAAATACACCAATGAAAGTGTGAAACAGTGAAAATGTGAAATGCCGAATTTTTTAATAATAATATTAATATATATAAATAAATAGTTAGAAAATGCGAGGCAGGTGGTACTTGAATATATAAGTCTGATATTCTATTTCATTTTCTTAAAAAAGAAATTAAACTTACACATGTAAATGAAAGTTACGTGTGTAAAACTGTAAATCTTAATAATGCAGTTGACATCTGCGCGGTATAAAAAGTCGCGTAATTTAGATTTTCATCACGATAATTTGAAGAAAAAAAATTTAACCACGCTACCGAATTTTGGGTGTAAAAACTCGTAAAACACTGTTCTCGTCTGAAACAGTTTTTCTTTTTCTTTTTCAATTTTAATTTTTTTTAAGATACTAAGTTTTGGAACTTTAGAGCATCTTCATTTCTGAAATTCTTGAAGTTTTTAAACTATTGTCACTTCAGTTTTAAAAATTTAATATTTTTTTAGTTTCTAAATCCTTCATTTCTGAAACTAAAAAAGTTAGAGTTTCTTAATTGCCACGTCAGTAAATACTACCAATGATGCGAGAGACCCGATTAATTCTAACCAATAATTAAGTCATGTCAAAGTTTATAAACTCTAAAACAAAGTTACTAAATAAGAAACTCTGAAATAAAATTTCTAAATAAGAAACTCATCTACATTTCTGAAACTAATTTAGAAACTATCATATCAGATTAGAAACACTAAAAGTTTCAGAAATAAAAATGCTTATACAAGTAGCAATTGAAAAAATATATAACTAAAAGCTTTCTGTCAGATAAACAAAAGAAATAAAAGACAGCTAATGCAGTTTTTAAGATGTAGAAAGGACCAATCACCAATGCTTGTAGCTCTTTTGCAACATTAGAACGTGTCATGCTAGGTATAGCTATGTTATTGATCGTGAATTAGTAAACGGTATATTTTATAATTGGAAAATCTTTCGATGGCCGTATTTTACTTCTGAGATGCTCTAAAAAAGAGAGCTCTTTAAAATCAAAGCGTGAGTCTCGTGCGGAACTCGCGCGTCAGTACCATCGGAAAAAATGAAGAGACAAAATACGAAATACTTATCAGCGTCCTTTATAATTTACTCCACTTCCGAAAATTTTGAAACAAAATGTCCTCTCCAAAATTTCAACAAAATGCTCTTGTGATTTTACACTTCCTCCATTTACTCGCATCTCGCTTAATTATTCTCTACATTTCTATAACTTCTGTTTTAATCATGCTAAAAAAAAAAGAAAAACAAACTTTTGTTTACCTTAATTATTCTCTACCATTCTAGTAATGAACAAAAAATAATGCCTAATAAGAACAAATACAAAACTTTTGTTTTTTTTTATTTTAAGACAAAATCTTTTTTTATATTAATTATATGCTACTTCAATTTTTTTTATAAGTACAGCAACATATATAGGCACTTAACTATAATATTTGTTTACATTAATTATTTTTTCATGTAATGTTGTTAGCAATTTGAATCAACTATTTAACTACATCAAATAAAAATTTAGAAGTGTAAAACTACACATGCTATAACTGCCCCAATACTAGCTAATTGATGTATTTTTTAAAGAAAAATATTTTTCAAATGATGAGCTTCTAAATATTTTTTTCACTTACGCTGCCATCGAAATAATGGCAGCAGATATGGATCCGTTTATATATGGTTGGGCAAAATGCTCACGACTCGTGACTCACTCGTAGCTCGGTCGGATTTTAGCTTGTTATCAACTCGCTCAGATTTAACCCGAGCTAGTCTGACTCGAGTTGTGTAGCTCGTATAATTTACGAGCTGAGTTCGAGCTGCTGCACGTATTTTTTCTCCTAACATGACATGTAATATGTTGATACCTTTATTTTATTTTTTTCATAATTTCTTCTGTTTTATATTGATATAAATTAGAGTCGATTTTATTCTTGCATAATTAGCTCTAGTCAATGTTTCAATGCATAAACGATAGAATTTTATAAGATTTTAGCAAACTGAATTGTAAATGAGGTAATTTACCAGTTACGAGCCGGCACGAGTTTTTTCGAGTCGAATACGAGCTGGATTTTAGCTCGAAATAGCACTGGTGATTCGAGTCGAGCTGGCTCGTACAATTCACGAGTCAAGTTCTAGCTAACCCCAACTCGCTTGAATAACAACCCTAAGTTTATACAAGCAGGTGCCACTTGCAAGAAGAGTATTTCTCGAATTCTTCATCACATATTCTTACATATTTAATTATATATATAATATTATTGTTTTAAAAAAATTCAAAGTGAAAGGCATGTAGGATCGAAATTTTTTTAAGAATAATATTAATATATAAAATTAAATATTTAAGAAAATATCAGGAAGAATTTTAGAATACTTCTCTTGCATATGACACCTGCGTGTTTGGACCAAATATTTTATTTCGTCATTTAAAGAAAATCTATACACACAGATGGAAATTGCATGCATATATCTTAAACACGTAGCTAAACTTGCGTGTAATAGAAACAAAAAATCCTACACACGCATATTAGACATGCATGTATAGTTGGTAGGGAATAAAATGTAGACTTGGAAGTTGTATTTTGAGGAAAATTTTCATAAATAACCAAGGAAAAAAGTTTAAAGATATGATCAAACACTCTCTAAAATTTTCACCAACAACCAAGAATTGCAAGAAATACTTGCGCCCTTAAACACTTTTAGGTATGACGTAATTTGGACATGTTATACGTTTTCTAAATTGTTTCAAATTTGGTGCATCTCAAATATAAATAATTTTGAATTAGGTCATTGAACAATATATCGCACAAAATATGCACTATAAATATTAGATGTACGCTAGAAATACTGAAAATGAAATCCTGCAAAACTATCATGATCAATTTTTATTAATTAATTAATTTAATTATTTTTATAACACAATCATAATTTTCATTAAGTACCATTTGATTTTGTAATTATTTACAAATTATAACATCAATCCATTTAGTAATACTTGTATCCTTGAAAATGTTTAAGGATACAAATAATACTTGCGCTCATGACCGTTGGTGAAATTTTTAGAGAATATTTGGTCATATCGTTTAAACTTTTTTTCACTGGCTGTTTATAAAAATCTTCCTTTTGAGGTGATACAAATACAATTTGACTACTTTGGTTTTATTCCCTGCCAACTATACATGCAGGTCTAATGTGTGTATAGGAAATTTCTTTTTATTTCTATACACACAGGTTTCAGTGAAAAATGTTAGCAGAATTTCTGTGTCGCGAGTAACATCGCGACCGTATTCTGTTTAACCCAAAGAATTGACAAAGTATCTGTGTGGCGATTAATTTCGCGACTGATCTTTGCTAAATCTTAAATGTAACCAAGGGTAAAAAGGTTAGCAGAATTTCTGTGTCGCGAGTAACATCGCGATCGTATTCTGTTTAACCTAAAGGATTAACAAAGTATATGTGTTGCGATTAATTTTGTGATCGATCTTTGCTTGATCTCCTGTATGGTCAAAGACGGGAAATGAGGACGTAGCGTTGCATTTACATCGCGTCTGTTTCTTGTCCCCATCCGATCCCAAAACCAATTTGAACTCAACGGTCATGTTGTTTTCTTTTAAGTTTTTGAACCTTTGTAAAAAGTGAACCATAACAGGTCAGAATGGAAATAAAGTTTCGTAATAAAGTACGCGACATGCACTAGCTGTCCGTCAAATAATACCGATTACTTGTCATGAAGAAGCACGAAAGCGCTCAGTTGGAAATCCTCACCGACATAAGGATTGCGCCCTTTTGGTGCTTTTCCTTAAACTTGAGGCACGAATAATGAATAAGCGAATGCCGAATCAAATGGCAAATAAAGGCTCTATGTATTAAGGGCGACGCGGTGTTTCTAACGATAACTATTTTCAGTAGAATCGTGTAACCCGATCGCGTCCAAACATTCTCCAAAATAGGCACCCGGAGAAGGTCGATATAGACGCTTTCAGGTTGTGTATCAACTAGCCATATTCGTGCACTTCTCCAGGACAAACCGCTGTGACTAGGGCTGTATATGAGCCGAGTTTGAGCGAGTCAGACTCAACTCGAACTCGAGCTCGCCACAACTCGAGTTGGCTCGGCTCGTTACACACAGCAATTTCGAGTTTTCTGAACCAACTCGAGCTCAACTCGCCACAACTCGAGTTGGCTCGTGACTCGACAGCCAGCTCGAAAATTATAACATAGAGCATAAAAAGTATGTATTTACTACTAATGTTTGTCAAATAAATGTAAATAAGTGTAAATAAGTTTCAATAAATGCAAATAATTCAAATATAAAACAGGTTTCAGTTCAAATAAGTACAAATTATTTATATATTACAACTCACGAGTTGGACTGAGCGAGTTGAGGGCAACTCGAACTCAACTCGCGAGTCAACCGAGTTGGCTCAGCTCGAGTTATGCCAGCTCGAGTTCTGTCAACTCGAGTTAGAACCGAGTTTTTCTCAAGTCGAGTTCGAGCAACTCACGAGTTACGAGTTTTTTGCCCAGCTCTAGCTGTGACGCACGATTGGCGTAAGGAATCGTCAGAGCGAGCGTAAAAACCTTTGTCTAGCGATACTAAATTTGGATAAATCCGCCAAAGATATACTAAATTAATCATGTCCAAAGTTAGAAAGCTGGCAAGGTCTCTGTCTGGCCCTGGAAAGAAACTAAGTACCTAACCAATTAGCCATATTCATGCTTTTCTCTAGAACAAACTGCTGTGATGCACAGTTAACGCAAGGGCTCGCTAGATAGAGCGTCATCACCTCTATTAATGCAAGGGCTCGCCAAAGATAACGCATGGCGCTGTCGCATGATGCTGCCCCACAACGCATGACGCTGCCGTACGCCGCCGCCGCATGACGCTACTGCATGAAACTGCCGCATGACGCTGCATCATGACGTTGCTTACGTCGCCACATGATGTATGACACATAATGCCGCTGCGCGATGCACGATGCCTCGCTGCATGACGTTGTTCCCCCGTTCCACGACACATGACGCCATCACATGATGCACGATGTCGCTACAAGACACATGACGTCGTTGCACGACGCACAGTGTCGCTGCATGACGTATGGCACTGAACGGCGCATGATGCTTAATGTATGATGAAAACTCGAGCCGCATAACGTCGCTTCGACATGTGACCTCTCTTTGAAACAACCCCAAACAAACGTCAAAGGCTGATCGCCTTTTAAGGAAAGTCGCGCCAAACCCAAACTGACAGTAATAAGACCGCCTTCATTTAGCCCATATGACTCAACCCAGCGCTACTTATTAATCATAGGTATCGAGGTAACCCCTCGTTAAATAATGGAAGAGGTTTGCACCTGACCAGGACTATCGATCCCCAGAACCTCATATGGTTAAAATAAAACCCTAGACGCATGCGTTCCTAAACCTAAAAATCTATGCGCGCTCGGGGTGACCTGTACACTCTTTTCTCCATGCCCCTCGCACTCGCCTAGACCGGCGGGAGGGCGGCAAAAAAGGTGCCAACAAAAGTTAGATGCCATTAGAAGAAATTTTCTATGGAACACTGGGGATACAAAAAAATATGCACTATGTAATTGGAAGGAAATTTGCAGACCAAAAGAGGGAGGGGGTATAAGGATAGTGAGTTTGAAAGAAATTAATATTTCGCTTCTATGCAAGTGGTTATGGAGACTCAAGGATCCATAGGTTAAAGGATGGTGGAAAAGCATTTTGTTGGTAAGATGTTAAAACAACAAAAATAATAGTACATGGTCACCTTCTGGTGAAGAAAAACCTTTATATATCGAATTTTATAACCTTTTTCAAATTGCAATTGACAAAGAAATTTCAGTAGCAGAGGCTATGAACACAGGGCTAGATAGTTTGAAGTTCAGAAGGCAATTGTCATAAGTGCAAATGATTCATTTTGAGCACATCAAGGAAAAGGTAAAATCTTACCATATTAGATAATGATGCAACATACAAGATTAGATGGTAGGATTCAAACAAAAACAAAGTGAGAATCAAGGAGTTCTATTTGTTGATGATAGATGGAGGAGTACCTGACAATTATCTAGAAGAAATCTGGGAACTCAAAATTCCTCATAAGATATATATTTTTATTTGGTAGATAATTAAAGGGAAGATATTAGTGAGAAGTAATTTGAGACTAAAAGGTTGGTAGGGAGAATACAATTGTGTGTATCGTTCAAATGAAGAAACTATACAACACCTGTTTGTGAGGTGCAGGCATACCAAGGACATATGGAATAGGTGCTAAACACTTTTCAATTTGATCTAATACCCCAAAATTTTATGCAATTAGTCTAGATTTACAGTTGTCTAGAAGGGTATAAAAGGATTTTTTTAGTCATGTGTGTGTAGCCACATTATGGTCGAATTGGATTCAAAAAAATGCTATTTGTTTTCAACAACAGAAAGAGAAAGGGGTTACTGAGTTTATATTTCAAATTAACAACTTATTATGGTATTAGACAGGGAATTGGAACAAAGAATTGCAAAGACAATTGGAGTCATGGAAGGGTAACAGAAGGAGTTTTCAACACAATTCAGAAAGAGAGGGTGTTGCAAGGGCTGGGATGCAGAGCCCGAGGGAAGGAATCAAGAGCTAATGGATACTAGAAACTGCTTTAGAATAGTTTTTCAATGCATTTTAATAAGATGGATGTATAACTCTCTTCTGAATTTGTTAGTAAGAAGAGGTGCAATGATATTTGTTTTGATCTGGTTGTACTGTTCAGTCAAACTAGTACTGCGTACGGGGTCTAGACATTTAGAGAGATATAGCGTAGATAGATAGTAATAAGGTACCAGTTCTCAACCCTGAGACTGGTGTCGGCACCGTTATAAAGGGGATTATAAGATCAGAGGGGGTATAGTGGTACATAATAGATGGAGTCACTAAATGTACTTGCTTCAGTTTTCATAATGAAAATAGAAGTGGTGGGGGTCTGCCCCACTATTTCAAAAAAATGTTACTCTCACAATTTATCAGTATAAATATTAATCATTATAGTTGTTAAGAGATAGATAATGTGAGACAACAATTATAAGAGAAAGACATGTGCTTTGCGAAGTACAACAATCTTTCTTAAAGAGAAAATATAAGTAAACAATATATGAGTTAACTAAATCATTTTTGCAAAAAAAAAGAGTACTTCAGAGTTCGATACATCTCGGTACATCACTCAATCTGAACCATTCAGATATCTTAAGATTCACATCATACATTAAAATCAAACAATTCAAAATGATTGAAAGTAGTCTTTGTATTTGTAATAAGAGTGTTCTTATTCAATATATTCATCTCCGAAGTACGTGAATTTTTTCGTGCAATATTTTCCCAAAAAAAGACAACAGACAAACTAGATAGGATAATGTTTCGTAGATACCACAATTGATACCAACTATTGATACCGATTTTATTATGCACCTTTATTTGAGTTATCATGCACATTATTTGAGTTATTACACATGTTATATCATAATAACTATTTCAGTACAAAAATTAACATGTATAACTATTTCATTATAAAGAATAACATGCATGATAACTCAAATAATGTGCACGATAACTCAACTAAAGGTACATAATAAAATTATGAAACTCCTTATATAGAGAGAAATGGTAGGGTGCATGATAAAAAACACTTCTTAGTAGGATATGATACTTTGTAGTATTTTCATAAGAGTTAATATATCATCCCCCCACTTCTTGTCCCCCTCTCGCATCCCCCGCTACGCGACAAAACAGTTACGTGATACAATATAAAGACTTGTAACATTTAATATAAAGACTTCCATGTTAAAATAGAGACTGCCAAAAAAGTATTATGTGTACATTCCCTGAGAAATGAAGACTGCCAAAAGTATAAAGACTTCGAATGTTAATTATAAAGACTTCCATGATACAGTATTCATTGTAGTATATAATTAACAAGAAATTACAAATAAATATTACATGTCTTGAGAAATGAAAATTGACACTCAATATTTATTATAATGAATCCAGTCCAATAGTATAAAGATTACTACATTTGAGTATAAAGACTTACATTCAGTATATAAAGACTACTACATTTGTCGTATATGGGGGGGGTGCATGTAAGGGGGGCTTGTAAGGGGGGACAGTTAGTCGCTTTCTTTTCATAAATGGTTACCACGCATAAATGAAGTACTCTGATCATAATTACTCATATATTAAGTACTCGTACATGAAGCACTTAGAGTGATACTCGATGCTTCTTCGTTGTTTTTAGCGAATGGTTACAACACTTAAATTAAGTACTTGAAAAAGAAATTCTTTTCATAGTAAGATATAATGCTTTGTAGAGTGTTCATGAAAGGTTACCACTCATAAATGAAGTTGCTAAGAAATACTTCTTAGTAGGATATGATACTTTGTGGTGTTTTCTTTAATGGTAATCACCCATAAATAAAGCACTCAGAAAATAAACACTTCTTGCAGTAGGGTAAGATGTTTTGTGATGTATTATTTAATGGTTACTACCCATAAATGTAGTACGCTTCTCGTGATAAGACTTGATGCTTTGTGAAGTTTTCTTGAATGGTTACCACTCATAAATGAAGTACTATGATCAGAAACACTTCTTAGTAGGATATGATGCTTTGTGGTATTTTATTTAATAGTTACCACCCATAAATGAAGTACTCAGATAAGAAACACTTCTCACAGTACGGTAAGATGCTTTTTGATGTTTTATTCAATAGTTACCACCAATAAATGAAGTACTATGATTAGAATCACTCATAAATTAAGTACTCGTACATGAAACACTTAGAGTGGTCCTCGATGCTTCTCGTGATAAGATATGATACTTTGTGAAGTTTTCATGAAAGATTACCACTCATTAATGAAGGCGGTGAGGTTGAAATCTAGAGAGAGAAAGAGCGAGAAAGAAATAGGGAAGCAACATGTGAGGTTGAAGGCGGTGACTAGGCTAACTCGGATTGAAAAATCAGAAAACTCGGCTGACTCGACACTAGTTATCCGAGTTTGTCCTAAAACTTACACGAGACGAGAATCAGGTGAAACTCGGTTCGGTCATGGCCGATTCTGAGTTGACTCTGCAACGATTGAATTGCCAAATTAAGATGAATGAAGGCGCTGAGAGCATTACAGAGAGAGAAAGAGCTGAGTTCGAACCAGAGCTAGCAGTTGGATGAGAAGCAAGTGATCTGGAGATGGAAACGTTTCAACTGTAGATATTCTGTCAAATAGAACTAGAGGCGTAACCCAGGAATCGAGTAGAATTGTTAAATTGTTTAGTTAGTTGGGGATTTTTACAGAATCACCCAAAATTTTCTTTTATTTGCACTTTAGTCCTTGCCTATCTATAAAAAGGCATTTCTTCTTCTTGCTGCAAAACATGTTGAATTTTATGAATGAAATTGAAAGCTTAGTTGGCTTCAATGGCTTCCTTTATCTCTTTGCCATTTTAATTTCCCTTATTTCCATTTAAATCCAGAAATTTAGAGCAACGAGATTAAAAGATCGTTGCAAGTGGTATCAGAGCCCTACAGATCTCATCTGGGGCAACAACTTGCTATCGTCTTCATCGATTTTTGTTGATACAACCATTGTTTCTATCAATATCTTCTTTCTAAAACAATAATGTCTCAAACTCGTTCTCGCTGTGACATGTATTTACCAGTTATTTTGCTGCCTTCTTTTGATGGATCAAGACCAACTGAGTGGCTTACAAGCTGTGTTTTTTACTTCGATTACTACGAGACACCAGAAAGATACAAAGTTCAGATCAGGACTATGCGATTCTCTGGTGAGGCAGCAAATTGGCTCAGCTGTTACATCGGTCAACACCTCGATACACCTTGGTCGGAGTTTGTTAAGGATGTCTTTGCAACATTCAATGAAATCAGTCTTGACGATGTTCTTGTACAGATTCTTCCGAAGTCGATTCGATCTATTGATGAGCAACTCGATCAGCTGACACCAATGATGAAGACGATGCCACAACCGGTTCAGACATGTGCCAGATCTGATCACCACGATCAAGCAGAGATGGAATTGAGAGTGGCTGAAAACCAGACTGTGCATACCTTTTTTTGTCAGAACCAAATCTCGTCTATGCTCTCTCCAGAGCATACTGCTACCAATTTCCCAAAGATGATGAACAACACTCTTGTTTCAGTTGAAACTCAAGTGAGGGCTGTGCAAGCTCAATGGAGCAGGTATCTTCTATATACTGTGCTATCTCCTCTACAAACTCACTACCAGTGGAGAGATGCAAGGCTCGAATAAGGAATTGCAAGCAGAAAGGTAAAAATGAGGAAAAAAGATAAATTGAGTAAAGGTGAGATGGAATTGGGCCTTAGGTTGGCTGCATCAGCCAACGTTGAAAGGACAAAAGCTGGAAATGTTGAGGTGTTTGATATTGATTCAATTACAGCCACTAGAGAATCAATTAATCCTAGAAAAATGTTGTTTAGGATGTTGATGAAGAGTAACTAGCTTTTATATGAGGCATTCCTTAGTGAATTAAATGACGGCATTAGGCCTTTTGAAACCAAATTGGAGCTGCAGGATAAACCAGTTTCTCAACAAGCTCAACTGAGCATGGGTTTATGGTCTCAAGATTATCTTTTTATTCAACATGAATCCATTTCTTTTGATTCAACAATTACTGAACCACTGGTACTACCACAGAGATGGAGGTGCGAGTTGGGAGTGGATGGGAATGAGAAAATTTCAGTTTCTAGTTTGAGGGGCCAAATAGGGAATTGTGATTCTGTGACTATAAAGCAAACCTACCAGGCTCAGTTGTTGTTGAGCAAGAGGAAGAAAGTGAAAGGATGATCCTTATACTTAACTGAGAGATGGCCCATCACAGGAGAGAAACCCACAAGTGTTCTTTTGTTGACAACAGTATCATGGCTCAATGACACATTAAATGAAACACCAACAGCAGCTGATAAGGGAATAGTGACAATGAGTAGTAAGCTTGAGGATCTCCAAACATGGGCTCTAAATGCTATAAGCCAAGAAAAAGTTGTTTTATTGAAGCTGAAGTCCAGGGACAGAAAAGAGATGGCAAGAGCTAGACTTTGGCTTTGTTATACAGGTACTCCTTCTAAAGTGATACAGGTAACCAAGACTCTAGTGCCTCTAGTGAGTTTTTGTGTGGTCACTGTGGAGCACAAAAAGGGATGGCATGTAGTGCCAACTTTGCTCATGTCACTGCCAAGAAACAAGGACAAATTTGTCTTTTGGATAATAAGGGGTTCCCATGAGATACTTAGCATCAATAATCAAGGGAGAGATGTATTAGTTATTGTGAATTTCGTTCATTGGATATCCTTCTCTTCTGAAGAGGTCACGTGGCTGAAATTCAAGGATAAACAGTCACTACAAGAACAAAGTTGTCCATGGAGATATGTCTATCATACAAACCTTGTGGCTCTATTGTTTCCTGTAATGAACTGGGGATCTTAGGAATCATACTTCTTGCTACTGTGAATTGGGTCCATGGACAAGAATTAATGAAGCCAAGGGTCGAGCAGACTAATTCGTCAAATTCTCTTAATGACACAAAATTTGGGAAATTCAAATTTTAAATGGAGAGAGTTCTTCTTATGAAAAAACTGGGTTTTCCTTGTTGGATGATGTTACCACAGGAGAGGGACAAGCAGAACTCACTGATCCAGTTGAGTTACTCAAACAAAATTGCAACTAGATTGAGACAACTGTCATAGGGGTAACTGATGTGCTTTTCAATTCTCGGTTTTATAATTGGAAGTTTGCTCGAAAATCCCATAATTTCCTTCGTGAGGGCACGAATGTTGTTGAGGAGGGGGCAATGCAACGATTGAATTGCCAAATTAAGATGAATGAAGGCGCTGACAACGTTGTAGAAAGAGAAAGAGCTGAGTTCGAACCAAAGCTGGTCGTTGGATGAGAAGCAAGTGATCTGGAGATGGAAACGGTTCAACTGGAGATATTCTGTCAAATAGAACTGGAGGCGAAACCCATGAATCCAGTAGAGTTGTTAAGCTGTTTAGTTAGTTAGGGATTTTTACAGAATCATCTATAAAAAGACATTTCTTCTTCTTACTGCAAAACATGTTGAATTTTATGAATGAAATTGAAAGCTTAGTTGGCTTCAATGGCTTCCTTTATCTCTTTTCCATTTTAATTTCTCTTATTTCCATTTAAATCCAGAAATTTAGAGCAACGAGATTAAAAGATCGTTGCAAGTGGTATCAGAGCCCTACAGATCTCATATGGGGCAACAACTTGCTATCGTCTTCATCGATTTTTGTTGATACAGTCATTGTTTCCGTCGATATCCTCTTTCCAAAAATATTATGTCTCAAATTCGTTCTCGCCGTAACTCAACCTAACCCATCTAATTTTTTATATACGGATTTTACAGGTTATACAAATATACAGATTATAATTTTGAATGTGAATAGATGGATTATTTTGAGATACCGGAGGTATATTGTGCATGATTTGTTAAAAGTATTTCTATAGATCCAACGTAAAAATTTGAACAAAATAATTTGGTAAAAGAGAAAAATGAAATACTAAGTTTAAGCATTACCGAAGTATGTAGGATTGACATTGAAATTTACTTAAAAATAAGCATTGTTTTAACTTTGAAATGTCATAATTGACAACAATTAATAGAAAAACATCTTGGATTGTGTGCGAACGGTAACCTTTAGGTTTTATTTTCAATCTTTTTTCTAGGCACACAATTTTTTATTTTATTTTAATAAAAGATAAAAAGTAGTGGAAAGTATTTAGAAAGTATTTATTTTCTCTTGGCTTACATTGACAGGGGTACAATGTTCTTATGTTCCTATGTGGTGCGGAGGGTTTCTGATTCATTAACGTTGTATTCATATACAACTTAACCATCCAATTAAATCTTTCGACACTCTATTTCAAAATTTGAACCAGCAACTATTATATGTGAAGATCACACTCAATATTCTCGGGTTGTATTATTTCAACTGTGCATAAAGAAGTAAATAACTGGATTCGAATTTAGACGGATTTTCAAGAGTAAATTCATAATCCAACTCATAATAACGGGTTTTTCAAAATCAAAATCCATATCCAACCCGATAAAATACGAGTTGAGTCGGACGGGTCAAGACTTTTTTTGTACATTCCTAGTCCACACAAAGAGACAGCGGAAACAAAAAAGACGAACGGGTCTGCTAGCTTTTGTCTAGCGAATAAAACAACAGGCGGAGAGTTCGCCTTTTTTCCTAAACCTAACCACATTTTCGGTCTGGACCTGTTTTTCACGATCTGTTGCTTTGTATTTCAAGTATCTAGTATACTTTGATAATATTGCTTGATAGTTAAAAGGTTGAGAAGGATTATCATTTCGATAATAGTTATCATTTCGGTTGCCAAAGCTAGGTGGCTGTTAGATTGGGGATAAGATCGTCAACTAGGGTTTTTTTGCTTTCTCTTTGGCTATATATGTATAATCTCTGATGAAGAAGAAAAAAATGGTAGGGAGAAAAAAAAAAGAAAAAAAGAAAGATAAGCAAAGAAAAAATGTCACAGAGAAGGAAATAAAGAGAAAGTTCTAGCAACAACAAGTAATTCTAAGGTATTTAGTCTCGTGTCGTTTATTTCTTTCATTTTTTCATTTTCTTGTCTTATTGTTTCTGTGCTTTTCTTTAATTTTTGTTTTTGATTTGCATGCATGTTTTTTGGTGTATTTTGTGCTTAATCAGTTAATGACTGAATCAGACAGAGAATGTGTAGATGGTGTAAAGTTTGAGCCTGATTTGTCTTTAGATGAGTATGTTTTTCTTGCTTACTTGTTTAGAAATAACTTGATTGGTATTGTAATAAATAAATTGATTGCTTGCTTACTGGCACTTGATAGAATTGCTTGGTTGCCTTACTGGCACTTACTTGCTTGTCTTACTGGCACTTGATAGAATTGCTTAGAATCGCTTGCTTGTTTGCTTATTGGCACCTAATAGAATGCTTAGATTTGTTTGCTTGTTTGCTGACACTTGATATAATTGCTTAAAATTGCTTGCTTACTAGCACTTGATAGAATGCTTAGAATTGCTTGCTTGCTTACTGAAACTTGATAGAATGGCTTGCTTGCATGCTTTTTGGCACTTGATAATATTGCTTGGAATTGCTTGCTTGCCTTAATGACACTTGATAGAATTACTTAGAATTGCTTGCTTGCTTGCTTACTTGCACTTGTTTGCTTGCCTTACTCACACTTGATAGAATTGCTTGCTTGCTTACTGACACTTGATATAATTGCTTGCTTTCTTATTAGCACTTGATAGAATTGCTTGGTTGCTTACTCGCACTTGATAGAATTGCTTCCTTATCTTACTGGCACTTGATATAATTGCTTGCTTACTTGCTTATTGTTATATAACATGAGGCTAGATCCAAACTATACACCAAATGAAATTCAAAGAATTGAAATTGATGCTCCATTGTTGATACTCAAGATCCTGGTGCATTTGCAACTGCGCCTCAGGATCAAGTGTCTGAACCCGCCATAAAGAGAAAAACTAGAGAAACAACGACATCTGAGACATGAAAACATTTCAAAATGGGTGCAAATAGACCTGATGATTTTTATTATGCTACTTGTATTTATTGTGGGAAGGTGTACCAAATGGACAATTTCAGGACACTGGCTCCTTGAAGCATCATGCAGAAAAGGATTGCAAGAAATTGTCTTTCTTAAAGAAGCATAAACTTGATGCCTTACAAAAGTTGTTGCAGCATGGCAATACAACATGTACAATGCCTTTTCCACTTGTACTTTTATTCAATCTGTTTAGTACATATGCTAATTAGAGCATGTCTTGTATTTTTTATGCTTTATAGTTGGTGCAAATTCAGTAATCGAGTATTTGACCAAGCCAAATAATGAAAATCTTTGCAAAAATGGTTATTTTCATGAGTATCCATTCAATTGTGTGACTCATCATTTCTTGAGAGTGTTCTTAAGTGATCTTCAGCCACAATTCAAGCTGGTGTCAAGGAACACTCTTAGGTCTGATTGCATAAAATTTTATGAAGATGAACAAATCATCTTGTATGGTGTGCTTGACAAGCTTGATTGTAGAATCAGCTTTACTAGTGATCTTGTCACAGTCCGTAAATTTCATGACATAAATAAATATAAAAAAAGAAATGTGTAATTTAAATTTATAATTTTTCTCAATTTAATTTTCAAATTTAAGCTTCCACAGTTATTCCATTATATTTTCAAATATTCAAATACTAAATTTTAGAATAATATCTTACGTAATTGAAAGAATTCAACATAGGCTACAAGGTTGGAAAGGATTGCATTTGTCTCTCGGAGGGAAGGTGGTACTGATTAATAGCATTTTATCTTCTCTTTTCCTATATATGATATCATTTCACATGATGCCTGTCAAGGTCGAACAAAAATTGACCAGAATAGGAGGAATTTCCTATGGCACTGGTGAGAAAAGAAAGTATCATATTTGTAATTGGGAAGAGGTATGTAGACCTAAAAATCAAGGTGGCATCGGGAGAGTAAACATCAAGGATATGAATATCTCACTCTTATATAAATGATTGGTGGTTAAATGATCCTAAGTATCAAGAATGGTGGAAAGAGTTATTGATAAACAAATATCATAATGAGAATTATATGACAAAATAGTCTCCCTTTAGGAGAGAATTATGAAATATAAATAGATCATTCGAATAAATAGAGCTGCTGAACTAGATAAGGTAAAGATACTCACTTATGGCATGACATTTGATGTGGTGATGCTCCACTAAAAGCAACTTTTTACTCATTATATCAAATAGCAATTGATGAAGATATAACTGTGGCTCATGATGTCTCTACAGGTTTGGGAAATTTAACATTTAAGAGGAATTTATTTTTGATGCAGAGAGAACTTTTTTCTTAACTTCAACAAAAGATATATTCCTTTTCACCCTTGCATGATAGAAAAGATTTTGTAAGATGGCAGGAAGGAAAAATTTCAGTACCAAAAAACAAAGTCATATATATACATGGTTGTGTGATGGAGGAATCGTCTATAATTCTACTGGCAAGGTTTGGATGCTACAGCTTCTCTTGAAAATCAAGATATTCCTATGGATTATGATTAAAGGGAGAATTCTGGTAAAATCTAATCTTAGAGATAGGGTGTGGCTAGTGTTAGATTTGTGTTCTAAAAGTTATCTTTTGCTGATTACTTTTATGTTATATTTATGAATTGGATGTTATTCACATCTTGTTCCATGAGTTCTATATTCATATTTAGATGTGTTCAAGAAGATGCACTTGGTCTTGAACCGCCGAACTTTAAATATAATGAATATACAACTCTAAAATGTTTACAGGTCTTGGATATTAGCAGGAACACTAATATACTATATAAGACTGTCGTGTTGATTAAAAGTACGTTGTAGTTCTGCAAACGTTGATAAAAGATTATCATTTAATAACACGAATATATGAAATGTTTCATATATTAAACAGACCTAATAGATAAAAGCATTATATGGATTGTGTTTGTGTCATTGATGTTTTTATCGTGTCTTTGATTCTAAGATTGAGACATGTATCTTTTTCACATGAGGGATGTATAACGTGATTATTATTAAAAGCTACTTATAACAAGTAGTGATAAAAGTAATAGTCCTTTATATATAACTTGTGCGGAAAAAAGGGTATATGTCAAGAGCATCATTGCCACTCATTAATAATGAGAAATGATATTGTGTGGGCCCCTTGGTAAAGTAGAGTTATAAATGGATCCAATATAACTGAAGTGCAGTTATAATTTTATAATTTACTTAATAGAGACCAAAAAAATAATTATAATACAAAGATGACACAATCCTACTTTGTATAATAATTATAATATCATAAGGCAAGGAATAGACACAAGTAATGTTAATGATAACATTACTAGAAGGATCGTGTTTTGTAAAGATTTACTAAACATTTGTGTTATTTTGGCAACTTTAATGTATAGCTAGAATACCGCTTACAGTTTATGGAATAAAATATTTTATCCCATTGCCAACATAACATAGATCCTCAATATAGGTCACACCAACTGAACAGGAAACAAGAATACATATTTTAATATATTTTCTATGTATGAGATTTCATGTTGCTTGAAATAAAGGTACATTTTGAAATTATTAAAATGTTATGACACATGATGTGACTTTCTAGCGCGAAAATAAATTTATTGAAACGTGTATATTATGAGTATAATATAAGTTTTATTATTATAATAATATGAGAATATTATTATGAGATATAAATTTATTTAAAGCCCAGAGCCGAATATAATTTATTCAACAAATAAAGAGATTAAGAAGAGATCCATAATTATGGCCTCAAGTTCAGGTCAGATTTTAAGGCTCCTTTAAACAGGAATTTGAAAGGTCAAACGATAACAAATCTGGACAAATGACCTATGCAAATTGAAGCCCTTGAAGTGTAGAATCCAATGGTGAAGATGGAGGTCGTTTGGAGTTCTCCAGAGAAAGTTATGGCAGTTTTAGTGTTGAAAGGTCAGCAGTTAATGTGCCGGTTTTAATTTCATTAGTGCCTTAATTTCTAAAGGAATTTGAAGAGTTTTGATATGATGTTTAGAGCCTATAAATATCATATTTAGCCAGATATTATAGGGTTACAACTTCAACTAATTTTTTTCTCTTCTAAAGATTTGCTAAATATTTATCGATTAAGCAATCGATTACATAATGGACGATAAAGCTAGGAGCGGACGAAGAGGACGCTAGCACAAACTCGACGCCGTTCTTGTTTCGGATTCAAGGTGAATCGAAGAGGAATAGAGCTATGTTAAAGACTATAGGTATGGTATCACAATTCCTCTTGTAGGAACATATATGATTGTGATTAGTGATGCAAACAAATGAAATAAAATTAGCAATAATGAAACGATCCTAGATGTTATCGGATAAAAAAATTTATTTTTATCCGATTCGCATCATGAAATCCTACAGCTAGGAGATCTTGGTTGTGTCTATTGTAGGCATATTGAAACTATATGTCACCTATTCTTTAGATGCCATTATGCTCAAAGGGTCTGGAGATATGTTTTTTCTTCATTTCACTTATATATTATACCAACCTTTCTAGAGACATTAATACAATTTGTATGTACATGTTTGTATAGCAATCTTTTGGTCAATGTGGCTAGATAAAAATAAACTTTGTTTTCAAGATAAAAATGTCAAACCAGCAATTAATTTCATGACTAATGTGATTATTCTTTTTCAATATTGGGCTAAAGCTTGGCCCCATCTACTGTAGGAACAAATTGCTACATGGAGAAGAGAGCTTGAAAGAGGCAGAGAGCTTGTCAACACTTCAGACGCTACTAGGTGGTTGATGCAGACTGGAGAGGGAGGGACTAGCAATTTTATGATTTGTATAACACTTTACATGATTCTGCATCTCTTGAGTGTCAAAGAGATGTCTTATTTTGTAATAAAAGTTGGATTAAACTCATTTCTTGTTTGACAATTTGCAGAACAAATCAGTACTAACCTTCACAATTGAGTTCTCGTGAGATACATGTTAACACAGGTACAACATGATATTGCAAAGGCTCAAACATGATTAACACAAGTCCAGAATGCTCAAGACATCAAGAGATGGCTTCACATAGCCTAACGTTACCATAACGCTTCAAGAATACGTCACAACGGGTTAGCAACCCGTCATAATGGGTGCCCAACCCGTCACAATGGGTTAGAAGGAGAAGAGCTGAGCAGAGAAGGTGTTTCACAGAGCCATGCGTTACTGTAACTCTCCAGATCGAGATGCGTCATAACGCCTTGCCACCCGTTATAATGGGTTCCCAACCCGTTGTAATGAGTTCCTACTCAAGATGGCCTAGAAGACAATCAACAAAGCATAGAAGGGCAATTCTGGAAAGCTGTCAACATGTTGTAACGGGTTCCATAATGCGATACAGGACTTTGTAACTGTTCAGGTCATTTTCAAGATTCTAAGACTCCAAGAAGTGCTCAACCTATATATATGAAGGGAGACGAACCAAGAAGATATCTGAACCCCCCCACAAGCTTTCAAACATCAAATTAAACATCAGAAAGAGCAACAAAGCCTTCTCTTACAGCTACCTAAACCTAAGAGAGTTAGGATAGCTTCCATAGTCTAATTGTCAATTCGAGAACTTTTTTTTTGCTAGTTTCTAGCCTTTGGTGCATTACATTTGTGTTGTCAAGTAGTGCATCCTTGTTCTTGATTGTGTAGTCAATCAGACCGTTTACCATGTAGAGTTGTGTAGCCTCTTGCATTGGTCTAAGAATCGAAAATTGATTTTCTTGTTTAGAAGAAACTAAAGATCGATTTCGCAATTGTAAAGAACACTTATTTCTTAGTGGAATCAGTTTCGGAAGGAAGTTTTGGTTTCGAGAGTCTCGTGGATGTAGGCCTAGTTTGTTTTTAGGTTGAATCACGTTATATCGCGTGTTCTCGATTGCTCTCTCTCTCTCTCTCTCTCTACTATATTTACAATTTGTTGATTTGTGAATTTCTCAATTATTTTTAGAACTTGCTTGCTGAAATTTTAGCTATGTGATTAAGGTCTAAAAGCTTGAATTGTAATGAATTGTAATTGTTGATTGAAAATGCTTCCGCCTTATTACTTGACCTTAGCCTTTCTACTAATCCCCAAAAATTCTAACAATA
>CAXKVX010003063.1:0-30452 GCA_964058865.1 Eleocharis quinqueflora
GTTAAGAGAGAGCACAAAAGGTTGTTTGTTTTTTTAGTTTTCTTTTCTTCATGGTTCAGTTAAAGTCTTAAAGAAACATGATAGTGGGAATCGGACGGCTGAGATTTGTCTTCTTAGTTCTTACCTTTAATAATTCCTGCACATAGCATCTATGACACAGTGGCACCTCTTCCGATATTTTTAGCTGTTGGTGTTCCAATATTTTAGGGCTTAGCTGGCTCCCTGTCAGAGCACTTATTTCATTATATGTATGCACGTGGCAAAGAGACAAAATGATGAATGAGAAGCAATTTAATTTTTGTATCTAGTGGTCACGGGCATGTAGCATTTTTTAGGGGAAAAACTTAGCTACACTCAAATATGTGCTCTCTGTTAACTCCACTCAATTCATACCCGTTTAATTGCATTGAGATATCATATATTTCTGTTTAATTGCATTGAGATATCATATATTTCAATCAAATGATAAGATTGTTTAATTGCATTGAGATATCATATATTTCTGTTTAATTGCATTGAGATATCATATATTTCAATCAAATGATAAGATTGAATGAAGTATTGAGAAGCATCTATCTCAGTGTACTTGAGTTTTTCGTTTTTAATAATAATAAATAATATAATAAACCTTATTTGTATTTTTTAGGTGTCATAAAAATACTATTGCTATTTGCTGCTACTTGCTATATTTAAATGTTAATGAGAAAATACTGTGATGTTTCGATTAATCATTCTTTTTTTTTAAACGTCAGAGCCGACTTGCACGACCCCACGTGTTTTAAGAATTAAGAATGTTGATGAGTTGAACTTTTATAATATAATAATAATAAAAACATGCTAAAAGATTTTTATTGATCCGATCTGTACTTGATGGACCCAAATCTGAATCTAGCAAGCACTTACATTGACCAATAATTTTACTATGCTCCCCACTTAGACTAAGATTTTAAGACCACTGTTCAAAGAACATTGCAATTTGGGCAAAATAAATATCAAATTTGTTTGTTGTGGAGGAATTACTGCAATAATTTAATGCATGTATTTCTTTTTTGCTGTATGAGTCAATATAATTGCCTTCTTTCAGATTAACGAGGTTAATTGTGGAAATATAATTATAGGTTCAACTAGCCAGTACCTTTGCAAAGCAAGAAAAATCTTATTAGTGGTTGCATGTGGAATTAATCCTCTTTGTAGTCAGAATATGTACAGTTAGGTCAAAATTCACATTTTTTTAACCCATGTGTGAGATAAGCATGCTTAAAATATGTTGGCACCTATAACTTCACATTAGAAAATTGAGGTGAAATTATCTGGCCAGCGAGGACAAACCCTTGTAAGCGTTTGTAAGTGTCAAAGCAGAGAACATTGTTTTATTTTTTATTCTCGATTTTTGACAAATTGTTGCTAGTAGCAGTTGCCCAGCCTTAATTTTTTTGTCCTTTCTAGAGTAGTTTAATCAATTATTGTAATTTGAATATTATACTTCGTTTGAATGACAAGCCCACGGGCATTCTCCATAAAAAAAAAAAAGCATTAATTTTATTTTTTGTTGTAGTTGGTTATTGCCTTAAATTGGGAGTAGGCAACACCCAAATTGGTAAAGACATCTCATGCCTCGTCAGGGGAATCTCTGAGGCTATTGCCAAATTGCTTTAAATAAAATTCCAGCAATAGAAGACATTTTCTTCTAAATCCCATTGAACCACCTCCAAATATTTTTCTTCTAATCCTCAGATCTCCTCAACCTAAATAATTTTAACAAACCAACTAATTCACTCTCATTTCCTCCTTTGCCATTGCAGAGATCTAAAGATGGGTGCCGGTGGGCGTATGACTGCAACTGAGCGCGAGGCTCAGGAGAAATCTGATTGGGCAGCAAATGGGGTCCGCTCCGACCCGAACCAATTTAAGAAGGTACCGACCGAGGTGCCACCATTCACCCTTGGCCAGATCAAGAGAGCCATCCCGCCCCACTGCTTCAATCGCTCCGTCCTCCGTTCCTTCTCCTATGTCGTGCATGACCTCATCATATCCTCCATCTTTCTCTACCTCGCTTTCAAATGGATCCCAACAATTCCCTCCCCTTATCATTATGCTGCATGGCCGCTATACTGGGCTGCGCAGGGGTGTGTTCTCACCGGTGTCTGGGTCATCGCACACGAGTGCGGCCACCATGCCTTCTCAGACTACTCGCTTCTTGATGATATCGTCGGGCTGGTGCTCCACTCAGCTCTGCTCGTGCCGTACTTCTCTTGGAAGTACAGCCACCGCCGCCATCATTCCAACACTGGCTCCCTCGAGCGTGACGAAGTTTTCGTTCCCAAGCAGAAATCTGTCATGCGATGGTATTCTAAATATCTCTCTAACAACCCCGTTGGCCGACTTCTTACAATGACTGTTCAGCTGACCCTCGGCTGGCCTTTGTACCTGGCATTCAATGTTTCGGGTCGTCCGTACCCACGATTTGCATGCCATTTCGACCCAAACAGCCCGATCTACTCTGACCGTGAGCGGATCCAAATTTTCATCTCTGATGTCGGTGTGGTTACGACTGTATATGCTCTCTACCACCTTTCTGCCTTGTTTGGTTTCTGGTGGATGGTACGGGTATACGGTGTGCCGCTTCTGATTGTTAATGGTTGGTTAGTTTTGATTACATACTTGCAACACACCCACCCGGCTTTGCCGCATTACGACTCGTCTGAGTGGGACTGGCTGCGCGGTGCGCTTGCCACTGTGGACCGTGACTACGGGTTCTTAAACAAGGTCTTCCACAACATCACTGATACTCATGTGGCACACCACTTGTTTTCGACAATGCCGCACTACCATGCAATGGAGGCAACAAAGGTCATCAAGCCCATTTTGGGCGAGTACTACCAGTTCGATGGTACTCCAGTGTTCGAGGCCATGTTTCGTGAGGCTAAGGAGTGTGTCTACGTCGAACAGGAGAATGGTGGTGAAGGCGGTAAGACAAGAGGTGTATTCTGGTACAACAACAAGTTCTGAAACTGATGCTGGTACCGATTTGCTACAACAACCCCTAAGGCACAAAAGAAGAAATATTTTGGTCTGGTATTTGGTATAGAGTTAATTATCTGTTGGCCGTTTAGAAATGGTTAGTCTTGAGTTCTCTTTCTCCACCCTCTCTAAAGCTGGAAGAAAAGGTCGTTGGTACTTATGTGGAATGCTTCCCCCCCTAATTATCATGTTTAGTGTTTTTTTTCTCCTTTGGTTGTGTGGTTCCTGTTGGGTGGTTGTTTGGTGCAGTAGCAAGTGTGTTGGTTATTTGCTGTAACCTTTCAACCTTCTCTGGTATCAAGTATTGGAAGGAATAATAATGAGAACTATCTGTGGAAAAAAATATTTAAAATAGCAGAGAAATAAGACTTTTCTTAGATTTGATGTTTAGTCTTAATTGCTCCAATGTTTTTCTATATTGAGTTTCAGCTAAAAGTAGTTCCACTATAAGATTTATTTCCTTAAAATGTGCAAAAAAAATCTGAAAAGAAATCTTATTAAAATATCTGGGCCCGGGAGTTGGTTGAATTCAACTGGGTTGGTTGGTGTAAGATCTGTACTTTGAAAAACAAAAATATCAATAATAAAATATTGAAGATCTTCCGATCTAAGCTTAGAACACAATCTGTCTTGTTGCTTCCATTACGGGATTGCGTGGCTATGGCAGTTTAACAATTTCCAATTTAAGCCAACAAATCGAGCTGTCACAACTTACTTGTAATGTACTCAAGTAACTCAACCCCCCTAGCGAGTTTAGTTTAGTTCCGTGTATCAACCAATAATTTTTATCAAACAAAATCCTTCCTAATAAAATAACAATATTGATGAATTTCTTGATAGTGCACTTATATTTTCATCTTATTCAGAATTTCAGATTGATTAGTTATGAAACGAGTGTTTCTCTCTCTTTTCGAAGGGCACGAGCTGCCATTATACTCTCTCTCACGCACGCGTCTTATTTCTGAACCATCAAATACTAACTATCAGACATCTCTCTTAATAAACAAAATAGATTTTTTAAGTCGAATTCTTTGTTTACTTTAAAAAATAGCAAAAATTCTCAAAAAATATAATATTTGGCCACCAATAAGATTTCAACGTGAAGATCAAGTTCAATCAGGGATGGATGCAAGTGGAGCCAGAGGCAGCTTTTATGTATGACTGACCACAGCTCCCTCCTTTCAGTTCTTGGGTCTTGTATATTTATATAATTCTTCATTTTTTAAAATATATCTTGTATATTTATATAATTCATCATTTTTTAAAAATATGCTTATAATTTGAAATATGCCTTATTTTACTCGTCTGAAAAAGTTATAGATCTTGTTTCTCTCTGACGAAAATTGTGAATTTGTCCTTGAGTTCAACGATTTGAATTGATCATTTGAATTTTCGAACAAGAAATATGCATGCAAAGTATGAGGTGAATTGTTTTTAGTCATATTGGTTTGGTGATCGCTCTCCAATGTTTAATGTATTAATTATTTGTGTTCTATAAATTTGTAATAATTCACAATTATGTCTTTAGTGAGAATTCGTACATATTCAAATGACAACTTATATTTTTTATGTTCAATTTGTATGTCTTTAATAATTTATGATTATTAAAGAGTAGCTTTATTTGAACATATTCATTTACCTTAAAAATTTATATTTACATTCAAATCATCTTTATGGTTTAACAAGTTGCTTGTAGTATATATTTCAAAATATATTATTTTATATTGCAGTACTTTAGATTTCTTATAATAGATTTCATATGTGACTTTAATTGTATCATTATATTTTCTTTTATTGCAAATAGAATTCAATAATATAAATGACACAAATTCATATAAAATCTATTATTATCCAAAAGCCTTAACTTTAAATAATGATATCAATATGTATAATATCTAAATTAGTTGTCAAAACAATATTTTTATCATTTTCCATTTTCCATTAAATGGACTATAGATATTTTTTATTATATGACATCTGACATTTTGTTGGATTCACATTTCATCATTTATGATTTGTTGGTATTGACGAAACCCGTTTGACCAAAACTAGATCATAAGTCGACAACTTGATGGTTAATTTTATCCAAAAATATTTTGTATTAAAATTTGCAAAATATACATAAATGATAGGCTTCACATAAAGGTGTATAAAATGAAAATCAAAGTTATCCTATTTTGAATCATAATGAACTTAAATTTCTATTGCAAATTAAGTAAATGTTAGCACTTGTTTTAATTAAAAACTAAAATATAATTGTGATATATTAAAAAGAATCTTTCATATTTCATCTTTACAATCAAAAGTGTTATATTTAAGACTTGTAGTATGATACAACTTAAATATCTTGTTTAAGTTTACATAATTCGTACAATTTTTTTACTAAAAATAGAAATTATAGTTTATTAAATGATGATATTGTAAGTACTTATATTATGATCACATATAATTTTCCTTATCCATTAAACTTTAACCGATGTTATTTTCAATTTAGTGAACAAAGAAAGACTAAACTTCACGATCTTTGCACATTATTTTGATTAAAGGCTTTTCATTTTATCTTACTAGATATTTACTTCCTTTAATTAACGATCTTGGGATTATATCATTTACCTTTATATCTTGTAATAATCAGTAAGTGTTGACAATAAATGATCACATAATAAATTATTCTTTCTTTAGGCCGAGTAACTGATCACATACAAACTAATAATTATCACCACACTTATTATTATTCTTGTACTGAAAATCAATTATTGTGATAATCAACCATCATGATAATCATTATCTTCATTTGGATCGATTAATGATTACATGAAAACTAATAATTATCACCATTGTTATGTATGTCATGCAACCAAAAATGATAACTTTAAGGCCTAATCAAAATATGTCTAATCGTGAAATAAGCGTCACGATTAATTCTTAATCATAATTTTAAAATCTATCTAAAGACCTTTATTGCTCTAATTTCTCCATTTATTTCATATTAAACCAGCAATACTAGCCAGCACAACGCATCTTTGGATGCAATTAGTACCCTTTGGTATATTGATGTTATGCACAAAATACCATCAAATGAGCTCTTTTTCGCTCTGCCTTTGGGTCAGATTGACATATCCACATACTAATGACCATGCGAGTCAAGTGAGGGAGGTGGGTCACAGACGGACCAAAGTGCACCAAACCCCAAATGTTTTTCTTAGACATCATTAGCACATAGTATCTCATCACTTTTCTTTGTACACATTCCTTTATGTACACAACAACTACTGTAAAATTTAATCCTTCTTTGGAAGGAATTAACATTTGTTATCAGTATGCCAACTTAAAACTTTTCATGAATCATTTTGCTTATATATTTAGAAATAGTGTCTGTTTACGGACATTATTATTTAGCAAAATGAGGCATGTAATTCTAATTACCTTTAAATAGATTTTGAAATCATGTCTAAAGTCTATACTAAGACGTATCGTAAAAGAATCTACTCGTCTTACATATATATATATATATATAAACTAATTTGTAACTTTAATCAGAATAAACAAATTTTCAATAGCTAATTACATATGTATTTTGTGAAAATATAGACTTTATTGATATAGTAACTAATAGGAACTTTACATAGAAGAGAAACTAATTATCAATAGTTTACTATATATTTAAACTTTATCTAAAAACCTTTTAGAAAATTACTAAATATCTTTTATACTAAATTTATTCTTAATTGCAAAACTTTAAAATTTAGCACTTTTAACTTTCCTATATTAGCATTAAATACTAATTATAAATAATAGCTAAATTTTATAACTAATTAAGATAATTATAGTATTATTTACTATATAATTAAATATAATAATTATAATTATATATTTTCTTAATTATAATTAATTACAGCTACTCCAACAAGGCTTAGAAAATTTCAGATGTGGAAACAATCAAGAACCAGCATGGTCATAAAAAATAATATTTTTTCATACATTGTCACGGCCACAAATATCTTTTCATACATGGTCATGCCCAAAAATCTTTTTCCATGCATGGTCATGGCAAAAAAAATTTTGTCTCAAGGTCCCGCCAAGAATATTTTGTTGTGAGATCCGAAATTAAATTACCCCATGTGTCATCTACGGTCCGCAATGGTATTAATGCGGTGGGCATAAGCATTAGTTCGTGATTTTGTGCAATTCTTTTGCACAATAATCCCTGTCAGTTCAAAATTTATGAAAATTTTATTCACACACATGTCAACTCAAATTTGTGCTTCTGCACAATAATATTATTTATTGACTATTGTATATCTTAAATCTTGACACGAAGGTGGCTCTGATACCACTAGTTGGTGCAATTTCAATTTAGATTGAGCTAAAAATCTAAATCCTAAATTACAAGCAATTGCAAATAAAACTCCATGCAAGAAATAAGATTACAATAAATGCAGGCGTGAACTTACTTTACATTCCTATGGTCTCTCTTGTATATCTCTTGAGCAAGATCAACGGTGTTGTTGGAGATGGTCGAACAAAACCTCGGAATGATCGCTGATGAGTCCTTCAAAGCAATTCTCGGTGCTTACTTTCTTCAAGGTTACCCGAGAAGCATATATATCTTGATGGAGAGACAGAGGAAGCCTATGCACAACACATGTGAAAATATAGCTTGAAAATATAACGTAATTAATAGTAAATATTCTTTAGAATATTTGATATTAAATTCTCTCAAATTCTTTTCCAAATTGTGTTATTTACTGCTGCAAAACACACACACAAAATTTAATATTATTTTGCACAACAAGTCGGGAAGAATCTCTTAACAGAATTTGTATATCATAATAAATCCCTTTTTTATATATTAAAAAATTTTAGTGATGAAACCAATGCGGTTCCGTCATTTTGTTTTTTTATTTTCAAACGGCCAAAATATATATTAAGTTTAAGGAAAATGTTTCCGCGATCCCAGCATCTATACCATCGTCGATACCGACTCGCAGAAATAAATACCAAAATTTAAATAACTAATGCGATCTCTCGCTCCATTTTCTTCTTCCGACTCGCTCCACTTTCTTCTTCTGTCTCTACTCGAATTTCTTTCTCCTTCTTCCTCCGATGCTCTCTCTCCATTACAATTCTCTTTTCCGTTGATAAATTAAGATCACTACCTCCAAATTACTGCTCTCGCCACAGAACTTGCAATCTCCTCTTCTTTGCTGGAGTTTATCGCTCGATCTCTCCTCTCGCCATAGAAATTGCTATCTTGGTTGCTCTGCTCGAATTTGCTATCCGTTGATTAATATAGAGTTGAAGATTTGAGGTAATTGTTTCAATTCTGTATGTTAATATTATTTCGATCTAATTGATGTGATTACAAGACGGAACATCCTGAATTTGATTTATTGCGTTAATTTTTAATTTAAAATCTTTCATCTGTATTTTAATTTCACAAGTTGAGGAAACACTGATGTTTCTTTTCCTATAGTTAATATGTTACCATTTTGTTTACTGTTAATAAGTTATCATGTTATTATGGATGTCGTTATTCATGTTGTTGTGTTTATTATGCATGTTGTTACGGTTGTTATTTATGTTCTAACAACATGCATAATAAGTTATGATGTTATTATTGATGTTGTTATTCATGTTGTTTTGTTTATTATGCATGTTGTTACGGTTGTTTTTAATGTTCTGACAAATTTAATGCCAGAACTGGTACTTGTTCAGAATTTTCTGTACCTAAAGATTAGAGGTGGCCATAATAAGGGTGATAAACCTAAAGATAGAATATTTAGATGTTCTAAGGAAGGAATTTCCAAATTCAAAAACCCGAATCCATTGAATCGTCGCAATAAATTTGCATCAAAAACTGGATGTCAAGCAAAAATGATTGTCAAAGATGAACTTTTGGTGAATAATTGGGTTGTGACTGAAGTTTTCCTTGCACATAACCACAAACTTCTACCGAATATGGTTCAGTTTATGCCAAGTCATAATGAAATTCCAAAAAATTGAGAAAACAGATTGAGTTGAATGACGAAGCTGGGTTGTCCTTGGCAAATAATGTTAAATCTGTTATTGCTCAAGGAGGTGGTGTTGGGAATGTAAATTTTACAGAATGAAAAATTAGAAATGTGGTCAATACCATTAGAAGGAAAAAATTTGGAGGGAGTGATGCCGAAGCTCTTATTGCATACTTTGTAAAAAGAAAGAAAGAGGATTCTGAATTTTACTATGATGTTGATTTCTTTAATGATGGTACTGTAAAGCATGTATTTTGGGCTGATTCTAGATCCAGATTGGCTTACAAGGAGTTTGGAGATGTTATGTCTTTTGATGCTATCTATGGCACAAATAGGTTTGTTTATCTATTATGTGATTAATATTATTTGTTTTATTATGCATGTTGTTTCCTTTAAGTATGCAACTTATTTGCTTTATTGTTGTCATTTACTGCAAATTTAGAGAAAATCATTGGCATTCATGCTGCTGTGTTAATTATGCAGATACTGAACTTTATTATGCAATTATTGTTGGTACAATATGAAATTTTTCCCATTCAATGGAGTAAACCATCATGGGAGCACCATTTTATTTGGTTGTGGTTTACTTGAAAATGAACAGTTGGAATCTTATATATGGTTATTTGACACATGGTTAAAGTGCATGCATAACAAACATCCTGATGCAATGATAACTGACCAGTGTCCTTGAATCTCAGGTTAATTCCTAATTTTCTATTTAAATTGTTTGGGTATTTTTGTATTTATTTTGTAGATGTTATGCATGTTAATTCTTTTCTGATGCATGTTGTTGCAGTTGTTATGCATGTTGTTCCATTTTGTCATTCCAATTTGTTATTTCATTTTGTTGCAGTTGTGATGCATGTTGTTTTGTTTTCTATGCATGTTGTTGATTTTTTCCATTTCTGATCTGAATTGGCAGGTGGTATAAGTGTTGTTTTTCCACAAACAAAACATAGATTCTACATGTGGCACATATTGCGAAAGTTGCCAGAGAAAATTAAAGATGCCGACAGGGATACGATTGAATGCTTGACAAGTGAAACAGTAAGGTTCTCTAATAGTAGAAGAGAATTAGAAGTATATGAATTGGAAAATCAATGGTTGAATGAAATGTTTGATTGTAGGGAAAAATGGGTACCAACATACCTTACTCACCATTTTTGGGCTGGTATGAGTACAACCCAAAGAAGTGAATCAATCAATTCTTTTTTTGGAAAGTATTTCAATAATAAAACATGTCTTAAAACCTTTGCCATTCAATATGAAAATGCTATTGCAAAATTAAGGGAGAATGAGAAAGAGGAAGAATACAGATGCATTGACAAAGTGATTGAACCTTTCTCAAACCTTGAAATTGAGAGGCAGTATTTGGAGACTTACACCATTAACATGTTCTTTAAGTTTCAAAAGGAAGTTAAGGCGTTGGCTGATATTTTTTGTGAGATTAAATCATCTCTTGGAGAGTGTATCATCTATGAGGTGAGTGATGAATCAGTTGAAGACAATTATAAATTTAGGGTATTCTTCAACAGAGCTGAAAAGAGAGCAGCATGTGTCTGCCGCCTTTTTGAATTTTCTGGTATTTTATGCAGACACATTTTAAGTGTATTCAAGCAAGAAAAGGTAAAAAAGGTTGATGAGTGTTATATCATGCAAAGATGGACAAGGGCTAAGGCTTGGTCTCATTTGGAGAATATAGAATTAGGTGTTTCTAATCGAATTGCAGCTGAGAAATACTCTTCCTTGTATTCTCAGCTGCATGATATTTTCTCCAAATTGGTGGAAGAAGGTGCTAAGAATGATGACATTAGAGGGATTGTTGTCAGTGGTATGATGCAGTTAGAAGACAAGGTTACTTCTGTTGTAGGTTCTGGTACTGAATTGGGAAATTCTAGTATTTCTGTTGTCGATGTTATGCAGGTACTTTTTCTTATTATGCATGTTAATTGTTGTATTATTCATATTATCTTTCTTATTCCTTTTCTTTTTGGTAATATGTTATTCTTGACATATGTTCCTGTTGTTATTTGTTCATATGCTTATTATGCATTTTATTTCTCTTATTATGCATGTTATTTATCTTATTATTCAAATTATCTTTTTATTCATTTCTTTTTTATAAAACCTTATTCTTGACATATGTTCATGTTGTTATTTGTTCATATTCTTATTATGTTTGTTATTTCTCTTATTATTCATATTATTTTTCTTATTCATATTTTTTTTGATAATATGTTATTATTGACATATGTTCTTTTTGTTGTGCAGTTTGGTTCTGATTCATCCCATTCTTGCCCAGTTGATTCTGGTTCATCAAATCCTTGCACAGTTGTGAATGTGAAGAATCCCAATGTTTCAACTTGTAGAGGTCGTCCACGCAAAGGTTGTATACATAGTTTTCGAAGTCCGAAAGTAAATGACAAAAAAGAGAAAAATGGTCAACACAAGGGCAAAAAGCTCAATTCTCCAACAATTACAGGTTGAGATAATTTTTCCCTTGTTAAATGTTTTTTCTTTATAATGTTATGCATGTACTTCCTTTTGTAATTCATATCAGCTAAGTTATGTTTTTTCCAATTACTATGGATATCATTTTACTGATACAAGATGTTGTTCTTATTATTATTTTTGTTGATTGTTTTATTATGAAAGTTGTTAATTTCACCCAGTTTTTTTCTGTGTCTGCAGGCGATACAAGTATTAATCTGATTTCTCCAAAAACTAAAATTAATAAAAGAAAAGCTCAATCTATCTCCAATATTGCAAGGAAAAGAGTTGCCAATAATCATAATAAAGAAGCCATAAATTCTGATTCTCCAACTATTCGTGCGGTAAAGGTTCTTACCATTCTGTCCTTTTGTGATTGTTGTATTTTCCAAAAACTAGGTATTATTCATTTATATGCTGCAATTTGCATTATAATTGTACTTATTTGAGTACAATTGTATTCTTTTTTTATATTATGTATGTATATTTATTTATATTTTTGTTTTTTTCTATTTTTTTTGCAGGAAGATCATAGTTTAGTAAATGAAGTATTCCATCCATCTCCAAATTCTTCATTTCATCCAGGAAGACCAACATGGACTTTTGATTTGAATGCACCTATATAATTTGGGGGAAAAATTGTTCTTTGTCATTTTTAATAATTTTCTGAAGGACAGAATATTTTTAGGCTTATATTTTTCCATTTTTTCATATACATGTTGGGCAATATAGAAAACTATGTTGGAGTTTTTTTTGAAAGGTTTTATATCTAACATTTTAAGGTACATCTAAATTGGTTTAAATATAAATTCTTTATGTTTCTTTTTATGTCTTTTTATATAACTATTAGTCAACTTATATCACTTATTATGCAACTTTAATTACAATAATCATGCACAACTTATATCACTTATTATGCAACTAAAATGTACATCCAATTTTGTACAACTTATTATGCAACTTTAATTAAAATTAATAATTGAATTTGTTTTTACTATATTTTGGATGAATTGGTTTAATCATTGTAAGTCTACATTTTCATTCATCTTTTTATGCAATTATTAGCCAACTTATAACACTTATTGTGCAACTTTAAGTAAAAGAAATCATTTTATTATTTCTATGTTTTATATTTAATTATTAGTCAATTTTTATAACTACAAAATTTTTATTAATTGAAATCATTTTTTGTACATTGTTTAATTTACATCCGAAATTATGGACAAGCTATAATGCCATTTGTACAAGTTATAATGCAGTTTGCCCAAGTTATAATGCATCTTGTTGAAACAATTTTACAACTAAGGAGACTTACAGTCTTTACACGCAACAATCAGACAACAAGCTGTGATAGCTCAGTTGGTCCTGGAAGGCGCTACAAGTTGTTGACTAAGAAAGTTCTCGGGTTTGATACCTCCTGGACCAATTTTTTTGTTAATTTTTTCCTATGTCATTAATTAACATGCATAATATGTGCCTTTGTATTTGATTACACTCATAACCGTTTTTTCAAATTAAACTTTGTGGACCCGGCTCATACAAAACGATCTCTTCCCTCTATATTTTCGCCCTTTGCACCATTCCGATGTTCTCACCCTCTCACTTCATTTCGCTCTCTCTAAAATTTCTTCGAACCTTTTGAAGAAACACGATCTTTCAAGACATCGTTTCATTAGATTTTGATATTTCTTGGAGCAATGGTTGGAGAAAGAGGAGGAAGGCGAAGACGCATGGTACAAGATGTTGAACCACTAGCCATTGCCGCACCTGATGAATGAGGAATACGAGGTGGAAGGCGAGGAAGAGGACGAGGAAGGCGTGCGCCTGAAAATGCTGCATTTAATCCAAGCAATTTCATTTCATTTTGCTTCATTTGATTAATTCAGAAACCTAGGGTTTTACAAAATTTGAGATAAATTTAAGGAAACTTGTTTAATGTAGGCTTATTTGTTGTCTAATGAAATATTTCTTAAGTTTTGATATCATCTCAACGTTTGATTTAGTGATATTTGTCTAGATCTGTTATTATGCATCTAGAATTTCTTATTATGCATGTTGTTCTTTTTTTCCATATATCTGTTATTACTTCCATGTAGTGCTCTAGATATGTTATTTTTCATTATTATGTCGTATTTAAGAATTGTTGTTTCATTATTACTAATTTCAACTATTTTAATTTTTCGCATAGATCTGTTATTATGCATAACATGCATGTAGTTTCTTTTAGTATGCATGTAAATTATTTAAGTTCTTATACTTTATTTATTCATTTACTCATTGATTTGTTTAATTTTCTCTTAGATGAATGAAATTGTTATAATTCTTATAAATGATTTGTTTGTTCTGGCATACATTAATTGTTATGTATAATATGTAATTATATGTACTTATTATTCTCATTTTCTTTGTTTTCTTATGGTTTACAGAGAATGAAGCAACTAATGTAGTTGAATCTTCTGAAACTGAAAATAAAACTGGAGATGAGGAAGTACATAGTGCAGAGGAGCAAGAAGACAGTGGAAATAACAGTGAGTTTTATTTATATTTTAATTAATTTTATTCATGTTATCTTCAAATGATTTATCCTGTAATAAACATTAAGTTAACTTTAATTCATTATTATTCATTTTCTTTTATCTAGTATGCATTTAGTTCTAGTTATTATGCATCTATTGTATGTTTCTATTGTATGCATTTTATTGTAGTTATTATGCATCTTATTTATATTTATTATGCATGTTTATTTTTTTATATTTTTTATATTTATTTAATTCATATTACTGTACCAGTTAATATTCAACTTATTATTCACTTTGTTTTATTTATTATGCATGTTATTATTATGTGTTATGAACTTTAAACATGCATGTTATTGTATTCATAGTACTGTGCCAGTTAATATTCATGTTGTTGAATTCATTATTATGCATGTTATTGGATATGTGCTTCATGTAAAGAAATTGTGATGCACATCTATTGAGATGCTATGTATACTATTGTATTGATTAGTATGCATATGTCCTGTAATGATTTTTGTAAACTTGACGTTTGTTTTGAAACTTTTACAGAGAAAGGAGGTTTCAATGTTCGCTGCAGACCCGAACATTTGATGCAGTTTTTTGAGAAAAATTTGCTAGGGGAATTGCGTGAAGAGCATACGGCTCTTCTACGTGCTACTCATTTTTGACATTTTTTTCAAATGCCAAAAATGAAGCCAATGAATGAGCTTCTTCGAGCTATAACCATGCTATTTGACCGAGGCCTGAAGTGCTTTAGAATTGCTGGTGCTTCGATAACTTTTACACCTCGAGATGTCTCACTTATCTTAGGTCAGCAGTTTCCCCAATTAACCATATTATTCTTTTTATGCATTAAATATCGCTTGACCTAGTTTTTTACACTTTCTGTCTACTATTCTTAAATTTAAAATTGGCATTTATTATGTTATTCATGCAACTATTGGTATTATGCATGTTGTTTTCATTATAATTCATGCACTTACTATTTTGTTATGTCATTCATTGGCATTTCTTACGTTAATCATGCAGCAGTTGTTATTATGCATGTTGTTTCTTTTATAATGCAGACACTTAATATTTTTAATATATTCATTTAGTTTTAGTTATTGTGCTTGTTGTTTGAATTATTATGCAGACTAAAAATTTGTTGTTAACTGCTTTCAGGTGTAAAGCATGATGATGGGAACAACATCAAGTTGTACAATAATAAGAACAACAAGAAAAAAAACAGGAAATCCCAAGAGTCGGCTGCACATGCAATATTTCGAAGGGAAACATCATATCATCACCCATACTTTGGAGGTGTTGTTGACAAATTTAATCGGGGAAACTGAAAAAACTGAAAAAACTGGATCATCACTCAGTTTTTTTATTCCCCACCACAAGTGGTGAAGTCAACACAGGAATGATCCAGTATGTGGAGAGACTTGAGAATTTACACAAGTATGCATGGGCTTTTCCAGTTCATGCAAGTATTATGGCTTCTCTTGAGGCAGCCTCCAAAAAATTAAATAAGAATGAAAATTCTCAAGTTAATTTTGGTGGTTGTTCAATAGTTGTTCTTGTAAGCATTTTTTTACTAATATTACTTTATTTTCTTACATTTTTTGTTAGTAGAATTACTTATTTATTAATCTAACCGTTTTATTTTATTCTTATCTGATCTTTTAGGTCTGGTTCCTTGAACATACCAATCTACCTAGTTATCGAAACATGTCTGGTGGTATACCCAGGTACTATAACTGGGATTTGAATCATAGGATTTGGAGAAGTTCTGCAGAATCCTTAATCACAGGACTATCAGTAACCAGCGTGAGGAGGGTCGAGCTTGACCTTAAAGGTCGTGAGAGCGAAGTCATTGCTAATGGGTGCAACGAAGAACTAATGGTCATTTATATCCCAGGTAAGAATCATCACTTACATGTATATAATTCATGTACATATAGTTATTATTCATCTTGATTTAGTTATTATGCATGTTGTAATGCATCCAATTTCACACATCCCAAATTACTTTCATCATGTTCTTTTTATTATTATGCATGTTGTATTAGTTATACTGCACATAAGTACTTATTTAATCTATCTGTTATGAATAATAATTTTGTCATTTTTTTTGCAGATGGAATTGCAGATGAGGTGAAAATTAGTCGCAAGCGACAAAAAGTTCAAGGAACTAGTGTCGAAAGGGGAGAAGCTAGTGGAAGTGCAAGAGGTAGGGGAAAAGGTAGGGGAAGAGGTAGGGGAAGACGTAGTGGAAGAGGAAATGTAGAAGTTCATATTCATGGTAATCATGTAAACCTATTGTAAAATTCTTAAATTATTCTATTAGTTACAATCTTTTTTTCATTTAAATATTGCAAATGCATATAAGAATACTGAAGAAAGTGAAGAGGAGAGTATTGAAGAAGAAGAGACATACAATGAAGGTTCTGTATCTGGAAGTCAATTTTGTCCTTATGTTGCATCTACTGTTTCTTATTATGCAGGTTGTTTGTATTATTGTTCATTTTAAATTTCTATTGTTAGGAGATAAGACCAAGAGTAATTCAGCTTCTGGTGGTTCTGGTGGGGAACCTGGTTCGGGAGGTAAGAAATACATTCATGCATGTTGATAATATTTATTGTGCATGTTGTATATATTTATTATGCATGTTGTTTTTGTTTATTATGCATGTTGTTTATATTTATCATACATGTTTTTCTATTGTTATTATGCATGTTGTTTATATTTATTATGCATATTGTATTATGTTATTGTTAAATTGGTACTTCTTTATTTAATTTCTTAGGAAGTAATACAGTTCAGGAAAATGCTTGTAATGAGCAACCTCCAATTCCTAATGTCCAAGCTCTAGTTCCTGATGAGCAAGCTGATGAACAAGCAGCTATTGCTTATGAGCAAGTTGCTATTGGTGATGAACAAGCTGCTATTGCTGATGAGTAAGCTCCAGTTCCTGATGAGCAAGCTCCAAATGCTGATGAGCAAGCTGCTATTTCTGTTGAGCAAGCTCCAATTGCTCAGGAACCTCCTACTGATGTTGGAGGTGCTTCCAGTGTTGATGTGGTTCATGCTGGTCCTAGTGTTGCTACTTCTTGTGGTAAGTATTCTTTTTTTTGCTGTTATTATGCATCTTGTTTACATGTAGTATGCAAGTTGTTTCATTTTTATGTTATTTATCTGTTATTACTTGTTTATGTATTTTCTTAGAAGGTGTTAAGAATTTAGATGTGCAACCTACTACTGCTGGTGGTGCTGGTTGTACTGCTGGTGTTGTTGAGTCTATTTCTGGGGGTGTTACTTCTGGTGGTAAATTACTCACTTTTGTATTTTTATTATGCAAGTTAATTGTGCTTATTATGATTATTACTTGTTTATGTATTATCTTAGAAGGTGATAAAAATGTACATGAGCAACCTCACTCTTTTGAAAAGGATGCTATTATTGGTGAGCAAACTCCTGCTCAAGAACCTCCTACTGCTGGTTCTAGAGGTTCTTCTCTTGATTAGTATTCATGTTTCAACTCTTTTTATGCATGTTGTTATTTTTATTATGCAACTTGTTTTGTTTTTGGGTTATTTTTTGATTAGTACTAGTTTATTCATGTTTCTACTATTATTATGCATGTTGTTATTTTAATTGTGCAACTTGTTATAGTAGGTGAAAATTTTTAAGATTATACTCATATTAATGATGACCAATTCTGTTATAATTTAATTTAAATTTTGCAGGTGATGGTTCTTCTTTTAAAGAAGTTCAACAAAGAAGCAGTGGGAAATCTGGTTTTAACTCAGGTAACTTCCTCTTCTAATTATGCAAGAAATTCAACTGTTGTTGCACTTTGTTATGATTATTATGCATCTTAAATGTATTATTTGTTTTTATTTTATTTCTATCATTAGGGAGTGAATCTCTTGCTCCAATGACAGAAGCTGGTAATCCAGTTGAAGGTAAAAATATGTTTTAGTGATTTTTATTCTTGTATTTTGATGTAGTTACTAATCTTTTATATCATGATGAATATTAACAAATATTTTGAACTATAATGTCTAGTTCTTATACATAAATTAGTTATGAATTGTATGATTATTTTTATTTAATTCTTTCTTTTCAGGTGGTGGGAATAACCTATATAAAACCTTAACTGATAAAGTAATATGTGCATATGAAATGCCATCTTTTAGTTTGGGCTTGGACCTTACACCTCCATCATCCCCTTTTCGTAGTACTCCTTGACATAACATTCAAACAAACAACCAAACTGTTCCAATTGTAGAGTATGAACAAAATTATTGTTCTACTCCTCCTGGTTTTTATGAAGCAGCATGTGAAGTTGTTGATGTTGTAGAATTATTATTGCAAAAATCTAATCATGTTGAAAATAAAATAGGTGAACAATCTAAGGTGTCCATTAAACAAGTGTACAATAAAAATTTGTTGTCATTTGCTGAATGGACAAAAAGGTTTGCTATAAGGACTAGCAGGTCTGGCCGTACTTTGAAGGGTACGACTTTATTTGGTAGTCCTTATGCCGATCCTTTTTTAATAACTAGTGGGAGGGGAAAGAGAAAGAAAAAAGTGGAAATATTCTGGAGGAAATTTTGTTTTTCTGATGGACTACAAGTCAGTCGGCAACTGTCCCAAAGGATGGATGCTTTCCAATTGAAGCTGGGTGCTGAAGATCAAGAAAAAGTTGTTTATAAATTTGATGAAATTGTCGCGTCGGCAAAAGAAATGAATCACTTCTTAATTGGAGGACATGTTTCTCAAAATGTGAGTTTTCTTTTTGGTTTATCTATTTAATTCTTCTCCTAAGATGTTATTTAACAAATGTATTTATTTATTCTTTTTTACTTCAGGTTATGGAAGGTGTTCTGAAGCTAATTGCCCGTGAAATCGAGCCCAAGCACGCTTTTGTTGTTGTCCTACCTAAAGTGCTGGTAAATATTTCTTTTTTATGCATATCATTTCTGTTATTATGAATCTTATTGGTATTTAATATGCATGTTTATATTTTAGACAAATTTGTTCTACTTGTATAATTTCAGACTTGTATGTTTGTATTGTATGCATTTTATTGCAGTTATTATGCATCTTATTTTTATTGATTATGCATGTTTATTTTTTTTACTTGTGCTCATTGGAATTTCAAAATTGTATGTTTTCTACTGTCTGCTTGTTATTTCAGTTAGTATGCATGTAGTTTTTGTTTATTATGCATCTTATTTGTATTTGTTATGCATGTTTATTATTTGTTTTTAAGCAATGTAACCCTATATATTTTTGACAGGTCTTACTTTGTCAAGGTGACATCAATGCTTGTTATCAACTGTGCATCTCTGTGTTCAATGGAGAGATAGAAAATGCGAAGTTCTGCTTTTTTGTGACTCAAATTTCACAAAACTGGGTACTATTTTGCATTAAATCAGATGAAATGTCTCTTCAAATCTATACCTCTAAACCCAAGAGACATGGTTTAGTTTGTGAAGTAAATCAGATGGTGCCTTGGATCAAGAACTTTATGACTTGGAGATTAGGTAATAGAAAATTTCTGTCATTCAACGTAATTTGGGTTGATGATCTACCAACTGAAACGAGGCAGGAAGACAGTGGGATATTTTTTATAAGATTCCTTGTCAGCTTAGTTCTTGGTTGTCCTACAAATATTCTCATGGTATGTTTACTTCTCATGCATATTCTAATTATATGTTTTTATGCATGTTATTTATTCTTGCTTCATTATTTTACAGTAAATTTCCCTTACTATTTTCCAGGGTGATACAAGCAAAGAACGAGAGCTATTGACATTTAATTTGTTGACAGATAAAAACAACAGTGTACAAGTTGCTATCTGATAAGAAAGTAAGTTTTAAATATGCTTCTTACAGTACATTACAGTATTGTTGTTCATAGTATTGTTGTTCATAATTTTAATTTGTTGACAGATAAAAGCAACAGTGTAAAATGAATTATTTTACAGTACATTACAGTATTGTTGTTCATAGTATTCTAATTATATGTTATTATGCATGTTATTTATTGTTGTTATGCATCTTATTTAGTTTTTGTGTCAGATTTATATGTTTTATAATTCATTTTATAAGCAAACAAGTGATGAAACAAATACATTTCATGTTACTTGAAACAAAGACATTCAAGTGATGAAACAAATACATTCTAATTTCACTGGATGGAGTGAAGAATCGTCTCCAGTGCATTTTTTTCTTGATCCCTCCATTTGGTATCGATTTTGGTATCGAATCTGGGATCTGTATATCAGCTCCCTTAGTTACATTTGGATATTGCTTTATATAAACCAATTCGATCGGCCAAATGATATATATATATATATATACCAAGTGTATTTGTCAAAAGATATATTAAATTATGTTGAGCCCATTTTGTTTGGTATCTCGATCCAAATCAATTGATTAAGCCCAAACAATAATCCTGACATTTATTTTAACATTAGCATTAGTTGAATTCATCATAATTGGTCCATCAACAATTATAATTGATTCACATTTAATTCTATATGTATTCGTACCCAAAATCATAACGAAATACGTATTATGCCATTGTTTCAGTTAATCACATTTATGGCATATCTTATATTACTCCTCGTTATATTAGTGATAGTATGTGATATATTATCTTACACGTAGTTCAAACTTTATTTATTGAATTTGACGTCTCAATTTCAACCGTTAATTCACTAGAAGATATACACTTTCAGCATGATGCAGACGATCAAGTTAATTGGAGATGGAATCCAAATGAGTCATTTACAGTTAAATCCTTATATAATTAGCTTAAATTTTGGAGAATTACAAATAAAATTTTTGATTCTATTTGGCAAACAATTATTTCTTTAAAAGTCAAAATTTTCCTATGGTTACTTAGAAATAAAAAACTATTGACTAAGGACTTATTAGCAAAAAAAATGGATCATTAGAGATACTAAATATTTATTTTGTAATGATATAAAAATTAGGGATCATGTTTTTGTTACATGTACTTATATTAGACAAATTTGGAATTTGATTGCAAATAATAACTTTATATTCAATGCAGAATCTGTTGAAGAACTTTGGAAATTATATACTTGTATTTGAGTCTTCAGTATTTTTTTTTTTTTTTTTACTTTGAAAACTAAAATTTCAATAAATCATGTAGTTCATATGAATTTCAATGAAATCGGTGAGTTACCCATTTTTCCCCGAAAGACGCACACTTCGTAGAGATTTTTTAAAATCCATATAGAATTTATAACACAATTCATACATATCACATGTTGTGCATCGCAGTTCAATTCATTATGCACCTGCAAAGATACAATAACATCGGCCTCAAATTGAACCTCTCTTCTGGTCTGTACGCCACAAGGATAAAGAAGGTCGAAAAAGACTGAAATATGGGACCTCACAAAAAAGGGACATGCATCAAAAGGGAATGAGATCGTGTGACGCGCGGCACCGCGCTGCACGTTTTCAAAATCGTTCGATTTTCTCGTGACTCGTGCTTCAGATCTAAAATCTTCCTGATTATCGATCTGACGATCGAAGCGCGATACTGCGTGGTACCGCGCGGTAGAAGAACAAAATCCACGTCAAAAGCTGTTGTCAATCAATTTTGCACCGCATGTTATAACTCTTTAATTCAGTGCCTATCGTTTCTGATCCCATCCAATCCCAATTTTTGCGTTCAAGTTTTTTTTTAATATAAGAAGTGCTCGAAATTTTTGACATTTCTCAATTTTTCGGTTCAAGTTTGATCCATTTTTTATCCTATCATTTATTTATAAAATAATTGGATCGTTTGCTATAGATTGCGATTGATGGCTGTCCTTTCCGTTGCTTTCGCGACTTTGAATTAATGAATTGTATGAATTCTTTTGATGTAATATAATTTCTTCAATAAATTGAACTCTCACTGTTCCATATATCGTTTATCATGCATAAGTTCTGTTGAACTTCAATCCATGTCTGAAAGGTTTTTGTGTTGATACTAATTAGAAGCTAACTGAGTATAAAAGCATCACATATTTAAAAGAGTAAATTACGCAAATAAATTTTAATATATCGATATTTATTAGTAGATTCTTAAAATTTTAAAATTATCAATTTGGTCCTTAAGGTATATAACTTAGTTTGTTATCAATTTAGTCTTTGATGTTTCAAAAATGATATTTTGGTCCTTCAAATATCATTAATTTATTATTTTGATTCTTAAACTTACGTTTTTAATTTTAATCAAATAAATCCTGCATTTAATAATTACTGAAAAAGTGAAAAATTCAATTTAATTCTTTTTTTATAACTTGAAGAACTTGTGGCAAATCTAATTCGATTTGAAGTACCGGTCTGATCGGATGTACTCAATTTTCTCTTCTTTTAATAATAGCAGCATAAACTATTTGTGGCAAACTTGTGGCAAAAGGCAAATCAAATTTCTCATCTAGAAATTGAAGGCAGCATAATGTATCTGAAGCCAACCAAGCAAATTGCTTGCTCTCACGCAGTGGCGGATCAATTTAGAAGCAAGTTCGGGCACTGATTTAAAAAAATATAAATTTTAGTGTATTATTAGTTATTTTTTTAAGTGAAAAATGAAATTTTAGTGAATTTTAATAGATTTGTATCCGAACTTAATCTGAACTTCGGTGTCCATACCTAATTATGCCCAAGCTCGTTTAAGCTCTGAATCCGCCCCTGCTCCCACGGATACATATAGTTTCATGATTATTGTTTTTTTATATAAAAAAGATAAGGATTGAGCACTCAATTCTCTTATTTATCATTATTATTTGTTTTTAAGAATTTCTATTTCAAGCATGGGCCTGAAGATAATCTCTTCATCAGTGACTACACTGGCAACTAATTAACTGTAGCAGTACTGTTTGGTACCGATATTAACTAATCAATTATAGAATCATTGGTACAATAATATGTGTGTCACTACAATAATTGATCTAACATTAAAATTCATTGCATATGTACCATGAATTTAGTTTTAGGCATTTGTTTAGTATGTGCTAGTTTCTTTATACGGTCATAAATAGACTTGTAAATGATCAGTCGTTTAACTAGTTATCGTTTCGTGATATATGAAACAATTACGATCAAAGAAACTTATTTCGTGATCGTTTGTTTCGTAGTTTCATTTGTGACTGCGTATTGTTAGAATTGTTTTGATTTTAGAGAAGAATACTATGCTGAGAGAAAGTGATGAGAGATGAGATGAATGATTGCTCGAATGAGGAGATGAATGATTTGATTCTGATGTATGATTAGAATCGTTCACCAACAGTTCTTGGTTTGCTTTATTGTGATGAGAGAGGAGATAGATGAAGAGTGAAGAGAATGAGTTTGATCGTTATGTTTCGTTCCGATCATTTTGATTGTTTTCTTTAACGAATTTTTTTTTAATTGTCCATTAAACAAAACGGTTAACGAAACTACCATCTTTCGTGATCGTTACGCATGTTAGACAGGTCTAGTCATAAACATATTAACACATAAACCAAATTATGAATTGGATTGAAGATTCTTTTAAGGACATCTCAAATAATATCTGATTAGTAGTTAATACCATCATATGAGATGCATGTCAAATTCAAAACCAAACTAAAGAATTTCTTATTTATATTTAAAATTAATTTTCTTGATACCATCTTTATCTAAAACAATAATAATTCATAATGTTTTATGTATACTTAAAGCTTTTGAAAGAACTTTTTTTTGAAGAAAAAATGAGATCTTTGCCTCTAAGTCTTATTCAAATTTCGATCTAAAGTCTCTCGGAGCTTATTTCGAACTTGTGACATCTTTTTAAAAAAAACATTACTCTTAACCACTAAATCAAGAACTGGTTCTCAAACCTTTGAGCAACATATTGATATGATCAGTCCATTTGTGTAAAGGGAATATTCGCTAGTTAGATTTTTAAATTGACATCTTCAAGGTAAAATCTAGGTATAGTTGTTTTTTTTATATAGAGAAGGGAGTCAAAATCTAGGTATAGTTGTTAAATGTTAATCAACGACACGAGTTAGGTCAAATTTCGCTCTCCAGCTATAAATGATGTAAGAAATTTTTTGCTCTCCATCAATATTCCAAAAAGTGAACCGTAGTGTTCCTATAATAATCACAACAATTGAGTTGTAAAGAGGTTAAGTTCAACATTTGTAAGAGACAATTTTGTGTTATTGGAAAGTTGGTGGATCAGATATCGAGAGATTAGGTTCTTCATAGTTGAACTTCGTTATCATAAGCGGTGTCATGTGTGCTTCGTTTTGTTTGTAATTTTGAACTCTTTTTCTGTATTTTATTGCTATAATTAGTTTAGAAATTGTACTTGATTGATTTGCTTGAAATTGCTTGAATAAGTCGAAATGTCAAAATTACCAATTAGTTCTATGAAAATTAATTGACAAAATTAGTTATGTATGTAATCAAGGATTATAGTATATTGGTAATTTGTTTATATAGTGATGATCTAAATCGAAATAAATTATGTAATAATATTTATGTCGCTATTGATCTATAGAAAATATGATTTATTAGCACACAATCTTATCAAAATAAATTCATAAAAAAATATAATGGAAGCCCTATAATAAAAAAAAAATTCTCACATTTTTTTTTGGACAAATAGGGTTCTCAAAATTCTCAGCATATATTACTAAATGTCTTTTAATAGAGGGTTATAGTTAAATATATTCATGAATGCATAATTTAATTGTGTACTCATGATTTAAATCATTAGATCAATGAATTACACCATCTCTCTTTACAATTTAATTATTTATCTTTTTTTCCTCTCCATGCAATTTAAGATGAAGAAGAGTATAATTCATTGACCCAATGAATTAAATTATGAGTGCATAATGAAATGATGCATTCATGAGTGTATCTAACTCTAACATTTGAACACAATAATTTTTGTGCTTATTAAAAATTGAATTCATAATCTCGTTAAAATCATTCTAGTTAGTTACCACTAGACTAACAGATCTTTTGCAAATTCTTAAAAAATATTAAGTGCACCTCTCTTTCCACCTCACAAACTAAGTTAAAGAAAATCCACTCTTTAATTTAGAAAAAAGATTATTCTACGGCTGATTATTTTTCAATAATGGTCCTACAATATATATTTATTATTGAATATCTGTTTGACCAATGAGGTGGGCGTGCTAGCGTGGAAGTTTGGCACTACGTACTAACACTTTTATAGTAAAAATGTTTCGTGAATCCGCGCAGCGATACGCTCATCAATACATACTGGACACATTCCGTTTGTATGCATGCTGTTTTTGTTATTATGCATCTAAAAACATTCATAACATTTTAAATAATATGCATAATAACTTAATTAATTCGGTTTGTGCATGTTAATTGTGTTATTATACAAGTTATTTGTACTATTATGAATTTGACAGTATTTATATTCAGATTGTTATTAAGCATGTCAATTATATTAGATAAATGTGTTAATATGCAAGTTATTTTTTGTTATTAAGCATGTTGTTTTTGTTATTATGCATCTAATAACATGCATAACAGTTCAAATAATGTGCGTAATTAATAACTTAATTAATTCGATTTATGCATGTTAATTGTGTTATTATGCATGCTATTTGTATTATATGCACTTGACAATATTTATATTCATATTGTTATTATGCATGCTATTTGTATTATATGCACTTGACAATATTTATATTCATATTGTTATTATGCATGTCAATTATATTAGATAAATGTGTTATTATGCATGTTATTCATATTATTTTGTATGTTTATTAAATGCAAAATAACAAAAAGAATATGCATAATAACGAAAATAACATGCATAATAATTATAATAATTTTCAAAGTGAATGCAACTGGATTCGTCTAGGTCGCATCGACGAGCATATCGATCTCTGTTTTCAGTCGAGCATTAGATTAATTAGATACATAATAAACAAAATAAGATACATAATAACTATAACAGTGTACAAATGAACCCAACTAAACACATCATGTTCTTATCGATGACGGAATCGATGACGAGATTGATATATCAGCTTTCTTTTAATAGAGGTTGACAACAGTCAAGATATTTGTTATATTATTACGAAGGAACCTACCATGCGATGACAGAGCTAATTAAGTGGGCACAATGGGTCAATTGACCCCATATATTTTCTTTTTAAATTTCATTATTTGTTTTGATTATTTAGATTGTATGTTAGGAAATTTAGAGAAACTTTTCATTAATAAGGCGTATGTCCTTCAGACCTATTAAAATCGATGAAAGATATGTCAGAAATGATGGGAGATCTGTCAGAAACGACGAAAAATCTAAATATGTAACAGATCTAATAACGTCCACTACAACAACAAAAAAAACTTTAGTGTCGTTTAATTATCACTGAATCTTAGTGACATCTGAAATTAAAAATACTAAGTGATATTAATTTCGAATTTTTAATAAAAATCGGTGACAACAATACTTTTATCACTGATTTTTAACGTGATAAGACAGCATTTCAAACATCTTCAATTCAATTTATACTTGCACGTCTAGGTGGGCACGTTACCTCAATTTATAAAAGTTTTTAAGGATTTCTTAATTTCTCAGCCCATGTTCCCATCACATAACTGGATTAATTAGACATTTGTACTTGGAGCAATTTTTGGGCTTCCAAATTAAATATCCTTGCATGTACAGATGTACTGCCTTTTTCTATTGCAGCCTCGGTTTCCAAACCAGATCTTCTGCCGCGCAACACAAATACTATACGTGCTGTGCGGTAAATCTCATTCTTTGATTTGCATCAAGATTCATGCAAGCTAAACTTTGTAATATCAGCCCTCTCGTGAATCAAATCTGAGCCGTCCATAGCCTACATCGCAGGAAATTATGGACGTCCGATAGTGCTATGCGGCAGAGAATCCCATCCCTCGGTTCCAAGCTTAAAATAAGAAACCCTTCATGTTTATTCTTAGAATGACAAGCACATACCAAACTAGAGCACCTTTTGTGGTTCTGCTGTAAGTAAAACGGATTATAAGACATTGATCCAGGGGACATGCATGGACGATTTCTTGCTGCTACTGCTGATGTTTATTTGTGGTTATATATATATTCCATGATTATTCATTATTTAGTAGTGGATATGAAAAATTGTCAGAATTATCTTTCATAGTATCATCCGGTTTGATGTATCTTAAACAAAAATAATTTGCCAGACACCTAGTGCTTGATCAACAGCAATAATTCCACTTGTAACTTGAGAATCATAGCCCCCTGTTTTGACATTTGTTTCAAATTAAAAGACTTCGGAAGTTCAGTAGAGAAATATCTATATCGTTGTTCATGTTTACAGGTATATATTTTTGATACACCATAAATTAATTTAAGTAATCTAATAAAAACATATTTCACATATTTCAATGGAAAATCCTCGGATAAAGCAAGATGATTTTACTTCATTTCTTTATTTTCTTCATCATTTGGCCTCTTCGCATATCTTCCATCAGAATATATAAACTCAGCTTATTTCTAACACAAAAATTGAAGTCAACACACAAATATACCAAACATTATGATATTGTTTTTATAAGAAAACTTATACAAAAATATATTTGCATCTATTAAGTGAGAGACAAGAAAAGTGGTAGAGGGAACAGGCCAACAGGGACTAGACCATGTATCATCAAATAATCTAATCTTGTTTTGGTGAGAGCACTGATACTAGGTCACTTACTTAAACGTATTGCTCCTTCAATTACCAACGATTTTGTACATATTTATCAAACATTATACCTGAATTTTACTTAACTGTAAACATCAGTAAACACACAAAACGCACCCAAAACCAAAGGTACAACCAAACCGTTCTGCTTAGCGTTGCAGTATTCATCTCGGATTCATGCCCGGTGGAATAGTTGAAGTAGGAATGGGCAGCCGCAAACCCCCTGCAGTTCATTTGTGCGCTGCCCGTACGGTACCAGACGGTCCGCCCCGTATTATATTTTTGCTGCCATGCCAGTACCATTTGAATTGACTGAGGCGATATGGATCCATTCATCTCTGCATCAACAGATGTACATTTTAAGATATTTGAGGTTGGCAATTTGCTGTCAATATACCGGATACATGCACCTACTTTCAAGTGTAGCATTCAATAGATTTACATTCATGCACAATGAATTTAGTCTAGCCCTTCTTTAAATTATTTGGATATTGTTCATTGAACTTTAATTTGTACTGGTTATTTCTGTTTTGAATTCCAAACATTGAATTTAGTAATATTCATTAATATTATTTGAACACCGTAAATATTAAGGGCAAAATTGGCAAGCTTGAAACGAGGTGCATGAAAGAAAACATGCATTTGAACATGGAAACACATAATTAGTTGTTTTTGGACAGTACTATTAATTTTCTCGAATTTCGTAACAAAAAGAAGTACGTAATTCATTAATCAAGATTGTTTCTTCATACTCCATTGTGTTGGTGAAATTAATTTATACTTTGTGTTTATCTCTGTAGTGATATACTTCTTTTTTTTCCTTTTGACATACGTAATAATATACTTCAATAAGTTAAATAAAGAACAGTTAGAATATTAACAGAATATAAGAACATTTTGGCTTGTAATTGATCCCTGATTTATTGTTGTTCATACTAAATATAAATATGGAATAATATTCATCTGGTGCTGCTGGTTATATATATAGTGTTAGGTTATGGTAGTTACGTAAGCACGTGGTTTTATCGTGCTTATGATTATATCTCGAATTTCAAAATGCAAATGAACGATCAGACCCGTTGAAAATGTTGTCCGAACTAAAGTCTACTAGAAAATAAATTTGGATTTTTTTACAATTTAATCGGATGGGTATAAAACTAGTTAAATTGGATGTATGTAAATCGCAAGATTACTCAATTTTCTACCTATTCGATAAAATAGTAAAAATATTTCAAAAAAATAATTTTTTTTGTTTCCAAATAGATCTTAGCATCGACAACATTTTCAACGATTCAGATCTTTTATTTGCATTTTGAAATTCGAGATATGATCATAAGCACGATGAAGCATCGTGCTTACGTAAGTACCATAGCCTAAAACTATGGTTCTCCTAGGAGCACCAATACCTATTGTGCTCTTAACTTATAAATATCATTAGACCACTTTAATTTCCGATTTATCATGCTCAATAATTTTTTGATATCAAAATTTAGTAGGAAACAAATTTTTTTCTATTCTTAGACTTTTTATTTATTTTTAAAATAGCTACCCCATAATGAAGTGCCTGCTTCCATTAACAAAGAAAGCTACAAAAATACTTAAGTTGTACACCAGAGGTGTACTAAAATAGTATAGGAGATATATACTGTTAAACTAACAAAAGAAAACTGCAAAGTCCCAATTAATCCTAACTGTCTCCTACCCATTCCTCCCCATCATCCTTAAGTGCCAAAAAACCTCATAATAACCATTCATACAATACTCAAAACAACTGCCTAACATCATATACTATCGTATATCTCCATACATTCCTAAATTCAATTATCATCACTGGATGAACCAAGCAGATCTTCATCTTCTGTATCCTCCTCTGACCGAGCTGCCAATTGAGCTACATTCGACACCTGTTGCTGCTTGAAGAGATGTGCCACCTCACTTTGCTCCCTTGTCCAGTAATATATTAAGCTTAATATATTGTTAGTTGTTGTATATGTGTTTTTAATTGTTCCGTTGTTAAATACTATCTTATTTCTTTCATTCCACATTATCCATAGTATTGCCGCTATTATAGTGCCCCATTTAACAAATTCAGTTTGTTTAAATGTTAAAAGTTGTATCCACATATTCTCTAAGTCATCAATTTTCATTTTTTTTATCTATTGCTAACCCTTCGTTTATTTCTTCCCAAAAACCCTTACTTACTGTACAATGCAAAATTAAATGATTAATACTTTCAATCTCTCCACATAACACACATTTGTTATCCACTATCATTCCCCTTTTTATGAAATTATCTTTTGTTAATAATCTATTCTTAGACTTTTGTAGTACTTGTTTTGAATATTTGAAACTAGTTCAAAAATAATAATCAATGTTTATATATAAAACAGGGTCATTTTGAAAAAAATCAAAACATGTACTTGAAAATTTAAAATAGAAAATTTTGTTTTACTATATTCTGATATAAAGAAATTATTGAGCATGATAAATTTAAATTTAAAGGTGTATAATGATGTTTTTGAGTAAAGAGCACATGAGATCTTTGTGTTCCTAAGAGCACCATAGCTTTACTCATATATATGAGATGGGATCGGGAGCCTCTGGTAGCCTTCACCATCAAAACTAATGAAAATGGTTGGTCCGGACAGTTGAAAACATTATCC